>JAJMDF010000287.1:0-14469 GCA_030573475.1 Hanseniaspora thailandica (nom. inval.) | reverse complement strand
AGTTAAAGGTGCACTTAAACAAGATTTGATTAAATTCATAGCAGTTATTATTGATGCTCACGGCCTGTTCCACTTCCTTGATAAACATTTTACAATGACATTAATTGGGAATCATACTTCTGATCTAATGTGATTATTTAAAGTGTTTGCAGCTATTATTGGAGCTGACCCTGCTGAGGTGCTAGTCGTTAAAGGTCATAAAGTCTCTTTTACAACAAGCTCTCCAAATCTATGAAGAATTTGATTATTAGTAAGAGTCCACTTACTGAATTCTCTAGTGATTGAGCTAGGTTCTAAGGCTTATGCAGATTCTTCTGAGACATCGCCAGAATATGGTAATATTGGACATATTATTCCTCTTAAGCCAAGAAGAACTAGTCCTTTTGCCGCAGGAGCTGCATTATTATTACTACCTAGAGTCAAAAGAAATTCTTTCAGGAGTAGTGTATATAAACCATCTAATATTAGAGTAGCTATAAAAAAATTATCAGTCTTGGTTAAATTGCCTAAGTCTTTACTTGAGTACATGAAATCAATGCCTAAGAAATGACCTTCTGTGAGAGAGCTTAGTTTATAGTTAAAACGTGCTATTACTAATCTAATAGTATAAGTAGGATCGTTCCCTACAGCTCTCTATTATCGCTCTTATAGCCAATCAATTAATCTCTAACTATAATAACATATTAGTGGTAATAAAGTAAATAATATTTTACTGACATATAGTTCACATTACTTTTAATTATTAACTATAATAACATATTAGTGGTAATAAAGTAATTAATATTTATAATTCTTTCAGGTTCAACTCCTGATGTTATTTTGGACACTTATCCATTAATTCCCCCCCCCCCCCAATGTTATTTAGAAACTCTTACAATTTATTATCATCACTTATCTTAATGCTTTCCTTAGTTATCAAAGCTCTATATTCTAAATTACTTAATCCTCTTCCTCAGATGACCTGAATAAATCTTCCTAACTTACCTTACTTCGACCTAATGCAAATCATCGCAGCTATTATTAGTATTGCTGGTCTATTCAAAGCTCTGGGTAGAATGATAATTTTAAACTTAGAGACTATTAATACTCCAATTCATTTATGAATAATGCTATTATTCTGTATCATTCTAGGTTTACCAACTAGTATTATACATGTACTTCCTTACCATTTGAAAATTAATATTATTTCACCTCAAGTATTCCTAATCTGATACGCCCTAAGACCATATATTACCAATGAGGCAGCCAGAAAATCTGGTTGTATTGCAGAAGCTAAAGCTAGAAACGTAGATCCTTTATATTTTAACATAGATCATATTTCTTATCCCCTTAGTAGAGAGTGTACCGAGTCCTTTAGTATAGCATATTGAGTCATAGCATCAAAAGCTCAAAAAAGGGCCTTCGTTTATCCTGGCTTAAATAGAAGTCCAATCATTGACTATATAAGAGTTATGTATAATTTATTACCATTAAAGCATAAATACGTTGATTCTATCTTAATGCAGATAAGAGATATAGATATAGCAGCTAGAAAAGAAGCTAAAAAGAATTCTAAATAATTACCCGAGACAATAGTTTAATGGCAAAACATACCTCTACTACTATAGAAGTAAGTAACTGGTCCGATTCCAGTAAGTCTCATTGATATAATAAATATAGGTAAAACTCTACTGTATATCACTCATCATAACAAGTTCAATTCTTATATGATTAACTCCATAAGTATAAAGCTAAATAGGATTAGATTGAATTTATATTATCACTAATCTTAAGTTCAATTAGGATCATTTCCTACTTTATACAGTCCGTTGCATTTATGCTAGTAAGTAAATCTTTTAAACAAATATAATGAATAAATTTAATGATTATAAACAAAACCCTATCGATCACGATAAAATCCTTGAGGACTTAGCTAAAAAAGGTACATCTATTCCACTAACTCCCAGTAAAGGTTTCTTAAAAACTCCAGTATTCGTTGCATTATTGGCTGGTATTTTAGTCGCATGTGGTGCGTTTGTATTATTGGAGGATGGTCTATTATTATTAGAGATAAAAACATTTTACTCAACATTCTCTGCTGCTGCATTTAAATTAGCAGCTAATATTATGGGTGGAGAGTGTACAATTGTAGCTGGTGATTATTATATTGCTTTAAACTTAGTGGATCAAGATTTAATTTGAAGAGTTATGAAAGCTGTATTACCTCATTTACATCACCCAGTATTCTTAGCAGGATTAACATCTCTTATAGCTGCCTACATAAACTCTAATCCTAAGGTCCTATTAAAGAAAAATAAAGTCCCATTGGATCTAGATCCTCTTAATAGAACCTTTTACTTATGAGGCTTGTGATTTGCCTGCGCTGGTTATTGAAAACATCTTTTATTCCCATTCGTATGTAATTCTTTATGATTTGATGGTGCCGATACTGGAATAGATTTAATAAAAATGTTAAAATTATTAACTCCTATCTATCCTGAGTTTTCAAAAGAGGAGTTTAAATTATTGTTAGGTAACACTGCTAGAAAGATTGTTAGGGTGAGAGAAAACACTAGAAAATTCACTAGTGAAGAGTGAAGTTATTTCTATCATGGTGCTCCTAATAAACACTCTAAGAAGTCTTTTACGATTTATCTTAAGAAAAGTAAAAAATATTAGTCAACTAACTTTGACATACGTGGAATAATGATTTAATGGTAAAATTACTAATTTTTAATTAGTCTATGGTGAGTTCGATTCTCCCTTATTCCATCTCTACGATATTATTATCTGACCCCACCGGGGTAACTTACAGTACGATGAAATCCAATAAGAAAGTCTATAAATCTAAAATTAAGAAATTAGAAAGAGCTAAATATAGAGCGTCTAAAAAGGAAGATAAGTTAACTCTTACTACTACGCTACACAGTACACTTAATAATCTTGATGATGATGATGATCCTACTTCTAAATGAATTAAATCTGCCGATGAAAATCCTATAACAGAAGATCTTCCCGTAATAGAAGACCCTGATTTATTTGATACTGAAGAAGAATCCTCTGACCCTTGATACAATGTAGAATATTATATTGGCAACCCTAACTCATCTGTTAATATAACTTACGATCTATTTGATAAATTTAATTTATTACTAGACGAAGAGGTTGGTAAATTAATTACTCTTATTACTAATAGGGAAATTGAAGTATCAAGATCTCTAATACTTGACCCAGAATCTATTGAAGCTTATATCTTTGATAATAAGAATTATACATGAGCTATTGCCCATGATAGATCACAGTTTGTAGCAGGTGCTATTGATATAAACGGTCACTTTATAGTAATTGATGGTGAACCAGTATTATATATTGCATTATCTGTCCATGATATAAATCCAGAAGGTATTCTATATTTATCTATGTTTACTTGTGGTAAGGTATATTTCTTGGATGCTGGAGAAGGTAACGATGCAGTAATGTGTTTTACAGGTATCCACGCTAGATATATTTGAAATATAGTTAAGAACAATATACATAACGGTCTACTTTGATTAGAGGGTTATAACATAGCCTTAGAATGTTTCCCATATGAAGATTCTATTTCAGCTTGTAACTGACCATTTGTAGGTTATAACAATGAAGGTATTGTAGTTGATAAAGATTCTCTAATAGCTCACCTATTGGGTATGGTATGGCTATCCTTCCCCTCACAGATGGTATATAACTTCTTAATAAGTAAAGATGGTGAAGATATTCTACACTATATTATAGAAGGAGTATGATATCAATTACCAGAAGGATTCCAATTAGTAGGCTATACTCATAAGTATGCATCAGTTATTTATAAATTTGATAGTGATTCACTAGAGTATTACATGGCATTATTGGCAGATTATAAAGATACAATCAACTCAGTCTCTAACGAAGATAAGATTAAAGCTCATTCATCTATTAACCAATAAGATAACCTATAAAGTAATTTAACAGGTAAAATATTTTAATTTGGTTAAAAACATGATTGTTCAAATCAATCCTTTATAATGGGACTTTAGTATAACGGAAGTACAAATTATTTGCATTAATTAGGTCCTAGTTCAATTCTAGGAAGTTCCACA
The DNA here is from genome assembly GCA_030573475.1 of Hanseniaspora thailandica (nom. inval.). Taxonomy (NCBI): domain Eukaryota; kingdom Fungi; phylum Ascomycota; class Saccharomycetes; order Saccharomycodales; family Saccharomycodaceae; genus Hanseniaspora; species Hanseniaspora thailandica (nom. inval.). The sequence goes on along the minus strand of JAJMDF010000287.1, from coordinate 10,375 downwards.
TAACACTTTAGCTTAGTGGTAGAGCATATAACTTACAATTATAAGATATAGGTCCGATTCCTATAAGTGTTACCATTGATTACATTGGTTCAGTGGCACAACCTTTACATGTGGAGTAAATAACTTGAGTTCGATTCTCAGATGTGATCATTGATAGCATCATCTATTGGTAAGATCTCAATCTCATACATTGCTAAATTTAGTTCGATTCTAAATGCTATCATAGTATTACTATTAATAACTATTAACAACAATGAATATTGTATTAGCAGCTAAATATATTGGAGCAGGTATTGCATCAGTTGGATTAATTGGATCAGGTATTGGAATTGCTATTGTATTTGCAGCTTTAATTAACGCTGTATCTAGAAACCCTTCTATGACTAAACTATTATTCCCTTATGCTATTTTAGGATTCTCATTATCAGAGTCAACTGGATTATTCTGTTTAATGATTTCATTCATTTTATTATACGCTGTTTAATTTATAATTGTTTCTCATCATCGTAGCTTATATGGTTACAAGTACTGGATTGAAGTCCCAGAGATAGAAGTTCGATTCTTCTCGATGATATACTCTTATAGTTTAAGAATAAAATATTAGATTCATTATCTAATGATGGCAATAAGGTTAGTAACACTGGTTACAGTATACAATCAGGTCCCTGTTTATTAGTAGCTCTCGCCCTTTCATACTTACCTAGCCTAAGAGTTCCAGTACAATTAGTTAAATGGTAGAATATTCCCCTTCCATGGGAAAGATATGGGTCCGATTCCCGTATTGTACAAAGTTATAATGTTGGAATGGTAGACAAGTAACACTTAAAATGTTATGCTGAATAAGCGTGTGAGTTCAAGTCTCACTTATAATAACCACAGTATCTATTTCAATAGTAGAATCTAATCTTTGGGAGTTTAGGATCTAGGTGCGATTCCTAGGGTACTGAGTCTGTTGTACTCGTAGTAGTAAGTAAATCTTTCTTTCTTTTAAAATGATATTAGCTCATCCATATCACGTAGTTTCTCCAAGTCCATGACCTATAACTAGTAGTATTGCTACTATAAATGTTATAATAACATTAGCATTATCAATGCATGGTTATATCCCAGCTGATTCTCACTTATTATTAATAACAGTAATTATCTTACTTGTATCTATCTCATTATGATTAAGAGATACAATTATTGAAGGATCATATTTAGGTGATCATACTTTAATAGTTAGAAGAGGATTCGGTTACGGATTTAACTTATTTGTATTAAGTGAAGTATTAATCTTTGCAGCTATCTTCTGAGCATACTTACATTCAGCAATAAACCCTCTATTAGAATTAGGTTTACAATGAGCTCCTATAGATATTGTTAAAGTAGAAGCTATAGAATTACCTTTATTAAATACAATCTTATTATTATCATCTGGTGCACTAGTTACTTACTCACACCACCAATGAATTAATGGTAACCATAAGAACTCAACTGTAGCAATAGCTATTACTGCTTTATTAGTAGTAGTATTTGTAGGTTTCCAAGTATTGGAATATTTACTAGCTCAATTTACAATTACAGATGGTGTATTTGGTAGTGTATTCTATGCAGGTCTATGTTTACACGGTTTCCATATAATTACTTTAATCTTAATGTTATCAACTGTTACTGTTAGAATGTATTATAGAACATTCTCTAGAACACACTCTACTAACTTAGATACAACTATTATCTACTCACATGTATTAGATGTAATTTGATTAGCATTATTTGTAGTATTCTATGTATGAGTTTAATTATATTTTAGATCAATTAGATGTTAGTTTAACGGTAAAACCACAGATTGTAATCCTGTTAATGTAAAGTTCGATTCTTTCACATCTAATCTGTATTAATAGTTTATTGGAAAAACAGCTTACTGTTAATAGGCAATCACCAGTCCGATTCTGGTTTAATACGTCTGTACGATATTATTATCTGACTCTATTTGAGTAATTTATTAATATAATTAGGTTCTTAACACTACTTAACCATAAAGATATTGCTGTCTTATATTTCTTAATCGCTCTATTCGCAGCATTTGCAGGTCTATCTATAAGTATAATTATAAGATTGGAATTAATCCATTCTGGTAATGTATTATTAAATAACCATCACTTATTCAATGCAATAGTATCAGCTCATGCCATTATAATGATTTTCATATCTGTAATGCCTGCAATTATTGGAGCATTTTGTAACTACTTCTTACCTGTAAGTATAGGAGCACAAGATATAGCTTTCCCTAGATTAAATAATGTTAGTTTCTGATTCTTAGTACCTGCTATGGTATTAATTGTATCATCAATAGTAATTGAGTCAGGTGCTGGACTAGGTTGAACAGTATACTACCCATTAAGTGGTATTATAGCTCATAGTAGTATTAGTGTTGATTTAGTAATCTTTGGTTTACATTGTACAACTATCTCTTCATTATTAGGTGCTATTAACTTTATTGCTACTGCACACAACTTCCTAGACACTTTATTTAGAATAAGCTTATTTGGTTGATCTATCTATATTACAGCTTGATTATTATTATTATCATTACCTGTATTAACAGTAGGTATCCTATTATTATTAATAGATAGAAACTTTAATCTATCATACTATGATACATCAGGAGGTGGTTACCCTATTTTATACCAACACATGTTCTGATTCTTTGGTCGATTGGCCTCTTAAAGCAGTTTAAGATATTCTACTATATGCTGGAAACTATATTACAATTATCAACATCTTTTATTAGTTATAATTAATTATAGCAATCAGCAGGTAACAAACAGCGATAGCCTATTAGGTACCTCAGAGACTACACGTAGAAGTTTAGTATTCCCTACTATTCAAGATATAGTCCATTAGGAAATTATCCTAGCATCCAGAAGTGTATATTATAGCTGTACCAGCCTTTGGTATTATTAGTATGCTATTATCTTCATATTCAAGTAAAAATGTATTTGGTTCTGTAAGTATGATTTATGCTATAGGATCTATTGGAGCCTTAGGATTTATTGTATGAGTACACCATATGTTTGTAGTTGGATTAGACACTGATCTAAGAGCATATTTCCTTAGTGCACTTATGATTATTGCTGTACCACTAGGAATTAAGATCTTCTCATGATTAGCTACTATTATTGTAGGTAGATTAAGATTCGGTGTACCAGTATTATTTGCATTAGGATTCTTAGTATTATTCACAGCAGGTGGAGTTACTGGAGTTATGTTATCTAACGCTAGTATTGATCTAGCAATGCATGATACATATTATGTTGTAGCTCACTTCCATTATGTATTATCATTAGGAGCAGTATTTGGTATCTTTACTGGTTACTACTTCTGATCACCATTAGTATTAGGATTAAGTTATAATAAAAACTTAGCTAGAATGCACTTCGTATTATTAATGATTGGTACTAATATAACATTTATGCCAATGCATTACTTATGATTAAATGGTATGCCAAGAAGAATTGCTGATTACCCTGATTCATATAACGCATGAAATGAGGTATCTACATTTGGAGCTTTATTATCATCATTATCAATGTTTGTATTTGCTGCAGTAGTTGAAAGACAATTAACAGATCTGGTAAGATACTCAGACGATCTATTACTACCATACCTATTCTCATCTAAAGTACCTAATGGTCAGATTGAGTTTAATACACTACCTCTACCTTTAGCTAGTCATATGTTTAATACACCAGTTAGATTTATGCTACTAAAGTAGCACGTATAACGGACTGCACTCAGTAGTTTCTAACTACTAAGATTAGGATATGCCATAATCTTTATTATGAGGACTGCTTGCTACTTAAATAGATTTACAATTGAATTATTAGTTTAGTGGTAAAACAGTAATTTGATAGATTACAGTCTAAGGTTCAATTCCTTAATAATTTATAAATACAGTGCCTGAGTGGTCTATAGGGTCATACTTGAAATATGATAATTTAAATATTACGTAGGTTCAAATCCTACCTGTATTAGTTGATTACTGCAATCAATTAGAGTTAGACAAGTTTCTACACATGCACTATCACGAGTATACGATTAAGATAATTAATCTGGAATAATTCCTAGTTAACACAATAACTGTGCTATGGCCGTGTTCAGCAGTGAATAATCTTTTACAACTTATTTTAAGGTAATGATCTTGTCATAATGTTAATAAATAATAATTATTAACAATGTAGCTTTATCCAAATATCGTGCCAGAAGTTTCGGTTAAACGATAAAAGCATATTCTAATTAAGAGTTTAAAACAGCTGCAGGCTACCATAGAATTATTAGCTGAGATCTACTTGAGAGGTAAAATTCTTAGACAGTAAATAGCACAACCATATATATTCTAGCTTAGAGCTAAAACCAATTCATAAGGAAAGAGATTAGATACCTCCGTACTGATTGGTACAATCTATGATAATTACATTAAGCTAAAGTTATAAATTATCTACTCGAGTATTACGTCCGAAAGGATAAAAATCAAAGTTCACAGAGCGTTTTATTACCAATTGAGTGGATTATGCTGCTTAATTTGACAACCCACAATACACCTTACCTAATTTTGTATATCTTACAACTGTTACATTGTCGTCTTTAGGTGTTTAGGTAACTAATTCACCGAATAATACTATCTATAGTAATGTGACTGACCTACATGACTTTAACAATTAGGGCTGCATGCGTAATATCAAGGATTATAGATTGAAACTCATCTATATAAATAAATAATCAAAAGTAATATACTGCTATAATGAGTATATGAATAACCTAAATAATGGCTACTAATTGCCCATCAATCTCTTAATGAGATAAGTTGACACAGAGTTACGGTAGAGGAATTTGCCGTGGGATATTAATTATACCCGATCAATAATGATAGTTAGTATAGTTAGACTGATCGTATTAATGTAAATCTACTACATCTTTTAAGTAATTAACTGTTAAAATAGAGAATACATAAACTTGGATCAATGCAATAGCAATTTCTAATAGTTGGATAGCTACTAATAAACCGAATAAAGCTAGACCGATAATCATAGTAATAATTGATAATGTACCAAATGAATAGATTAAAGTAGCAACAATATCTACTAATAAATGACCAGATAATGTATTAGCTCCTAATCTTAATCCTAATGATACAGCTCTACTACAGTATGATAATAATTCAATAAAGAATAATACAATTAAGATACCAGTTGGTGCCCCGTTAGGTAAGAATAAGGTAAAGAAGTTTATACCATGTAATTTAATACCTAAGATTGTAGTACCAATAATAATACCTAGTGATAAACCGATAGTATATACTAATTGAGCATTAATAGCTAGTCCAAATAATCCTAAAATATTAGTAATTAATAATAATAGGAAGATTATAAATACAAATGACTCGTAGTATCTAATTGATAAACCATCAGTTAAATCATTGATTGTATCAACTACTAATGAAGGTGAGAATAATAAGTATAATGTTAATAGTAATAATAATACGTAGTTAAAGTTGTTAATAATTATACTTAAGTAATGTAACTCAAATTGTTCTAATGGGTTATAGATCATTACAGTGGTAATTAGTTAATATATGTTAATAAATATTCATAATCTGAGATATTCTGTCTGACGGATCTTTTATAACAGAAACATTAAAGATCCTTTATTTAACTAGCAGTGAACAATGTGAACAGTACGTCATACGTTGATTAACTTATTTAATTAAGCAGTGCACAGTAGGTGTACAGTCCGTTATACGTAGTAAAGTTTACTTTACTATAAATAATCTAGATAATCTTTTAATTAGTAAAGAAGGTAATAATGTTGTATTTAATAAGTAGAATAAGAATAAACTAAATAATACAAATGTAATTAAGTAGAATGATATATTAAATGGTAATAACTGAGGCATCATCAATAATAGTATCATAATAACTATGTAGTAACTAGGAATTGAACCTAGGTAATAATGACCTAAACATTATATAATAACCTCTATATGATTACTACGTGAACTATCAAGGTGATATTTGACTTGCAAAGTCGTAATAAGTTAGTTCAAATCTAACAGTTCATTAATCCTCGATCTAATAGTTAAAGGGAATAACCACAATTTTTCATATTGTAATCAGATGTTCGAGTCATCTTTAGATCTAAATAATACTTTATGAAGAGTTATATATTCTAATACCTGTATCCGACACAAGATCAATGGTAAGCGTAAACGTATCTATAATAATATCTATGAAATGAATCATCTTAGTAGTAGATTTACTGAGTAGTAATTGTGAATGAAACTCTAATATGGAATACTGAACAGTGATGGAATCTCTCCCTTAAAAGAGTATAAAGAGCTGATTATTAATAATCCTACCTCTTGCATAATGGGCTAACAAGTTATTAATTATAGTGTGTTACTATATTAGTAGACCCGAATCGTTGTGATCTAACCCAATACAATTATCAGAAATGATGAATGCACCAGAATATGTTGCAATATATTTGGATGATGTTGGGTTTGTAGAGAAAGTTAAGTCTAACAATGTGATAGCTGGTTTCCTTCGAAATAAATTTTAGTTTAGCTATTAAGAAACCATACTGTGTAGAGAAATACTATTCTTTCCTAAGGATTGAATAATAACCTACTAAGCAGATTAATAGTTAGTTTATAGGCGATAAGGTTTATAAACAAGATGGTAATAAACAATACTCAATACTAATGACTGAGATTCATATCTAATAAATTAAACATCTTATAATGGCTCGTTGTTTTAACAATAATCAACGGATTAATAAGTAAGTAACAATTTTACCATTAGAATATCACTCCTTCAGGATGGAATTATTAACTAGTTTAAGTTATGATCAGATGTATGAGCAACTAATTAAGTTGGGTAGAAGGATTAGAAGAATGTTAGCATGAGTAGCGTAATAAAATATATAATCTAATAAGAAAGTTAACTGAATGTTATCCGGTATCTAATTGACGATGGTCAAGATAAATGTATCTGATATGTAACCTTATGTTTCTGTAATGGAGATATAACGAAGTGCGTATTGGTGGGAGAATTAAATATCTCAAACTAAATATTCTTATTGGACCGTGACATAGGTGACACAGCTTCTTTGGAATAATCCTAGATTAACTAGCAAATCTTTAGAAAAGGAACTCGGCAAATATTAGGGCAACTGTTTATCAAAAACACAATTCATTGCTAAATAATTATAGTTGGTATAATGAATGAATCCTGTCCGGTGATTGAGAGTAATAACTCAATTAAACGACGGTTTTATCCTGAGAACTCTAAGGTAGCAAAATACCTAGATTTATAATTGAAATCGTGCATGAATGGCGTAATGATCCTAAGACTGTCTCTTTAAAGAGCTAGGCGAAATTGAATTATAGGTGAAAATACCTAATGGAATCTATGGGACACGAAGACCCTAGCAGTTTCATCAATATTGGTTAAATAAATTACTAATCAATGGAGATTTAAGTGGGGCGCTTTTTTCATAAATAATAACTGAAAAGATCAAAGTTTAGTATTATGGTTAAATCCTTTAACTAAATTAATTATAATCCTGATTGGGATATGATTACTCACGTAAGAATTAATGAACATTAATAATAATTATTAAGACTTCAAATAAAAACTACGCTAGGGATAACAGAGTAATGTAATCTTAGAGTGGAAATCGAAGATTGATCTTACTACCTCGATGTTGACTAATCTTAGCTCAGAGACTGAAGAATTCTCTAAGAGTTTTACTGTTCGTAAATTAAAAAGGTACTTGAGTTGAGTTCAATACGGCGTAAGCCAGTATGTCTGATATCTGTAGATTCTAGAATAGTAGAGAGAGAAGTGGTTTGTACGAAAGGACTATCACTAATCTATCAATGGCCTAAGGGCTAAATAGGTATGTATTAAGAACTGAATAAATATAAAGTTATTAAATCTACTCTTAACTATTTATGATTCATAGAGTTAATGCTCTATAGTATCTAATCGTATAATTGGTAAATACTAATTACAAACTTGGTTGTATTATATAGTATCTATAGTATAATGGATATTACAATTACCTTGTAAGTAATTAATAGGGGTTCGATTCCTCTTAGATACAATCAAAATAATTATAATGTAGACAAGGGTTGTACGGATCTACTATTAATAAATAAGATATTTTCTAATAGAGAGATTATAGGGATAATTACTAAGAAGTAAGAGAAGTAGAATACAGTACAGATTACTCCTACTGTCACATATGGTTCTTCTACATGACAGTTACCTACTATACTTAATGTAATAAAGTTAAATACAAATACTCAGAATAAGAATTTAGAGAATGGTTTAAATGCATTACCTCTAATAATTGATCTATCTAATGATGGCAATAGTAATAATACTAAGATAGCTCCAAACATAACAATTACTCCTATTAATTTATCAGGGATTGATCTTAAGATTGCATAGAATGATAATAAGTATCACTCTGGTACAATAGAAGATGGTAGGCTTATAGGGTTAGCTATAATATTATTATCTAGATGGTTTAATAACTCTGGTGCAAAGAATACAAAGTATGAGAATACGATTAAGAATAAGAAGATAAGGATTAAGTCTTTAAAGATAAAGTATCCATGCATACCTACTCTATCATAGTTACCTGATAGACCTAACGGGTTAGAACTACCATGAGTATGCAATGCTATCATATGCATAATAACTACCGCTGCTACTACAAATGGTAATAAGAAATGGAAAGCAAAGAATCTCTTAATTAGAGCGTTACTTACACTAAATCCACCTCATAATCAGTGAACAATATCTTCACCTACAAAGGGGATAGCTGAGAATAAGTTAGTAATAACTGTAACTCCTCATAAACTTATTTGACCAAATACTAAACAGTATCCTGTGAATGCTAGGGCTATAACTAAGATAAAGATAATTACACCTACGATTCATACAGTTTGTCTAGGTTTCTGGTAACTACCGTAATAGATACCTTTACCAATATGTGCGTATAAACAGATAAAGAAGAATGATGCACCATTTGCATGCATGAATCTAATTAATCAACCGTTATTAACGTTTCTTATAATATGTTCTACTAGGTCAAAGGCTAAGCTAGTATCACTACTATAATGCATGGCTAAGAATAAACCTGTACAGATCTGGATTACTAATGATAATCCTAATAAAGATCCTCAGTTTCATCAGTAAGAAATTGATGAGGGTTGTGGTGAGTCAATTAAATAACTATTAACTAATGATAAATAAATATTAGATTTTCTAAATGACATTATAAATAATAATAAATAGATGTAAGTAGAATAGATATATTCAGTATGGGATTCGAACCCATAAGAGATAAATCTCGGCTAGTTAGCAACTAAATTACATCGCCAATTGTTGACTGAATGATTACTTAGTTTAACTGTAAAATACTAACTTGTCATGTTGGATGATGGGAGTTCAATTCTCCTAGTAATCTGTCTTAATAATCTAATGGTAGGATAATACTCTTCTAAAGTATGTATGGTTGTTCGATTCAATCTTAAGACTAGTAATATAATAATCATAGTTAAGTACTATGGGGTTATTAATGTATAATTATTAGTTAGGGATGTACGTATTAGTATTCTATAATATTATTTAAGAATAGGTCTACATTTACTGATTCAATTTTAATTGGTATCATAGAATGCCCTACACCACATAATTCAGAACACATACCGTAGAATACACCATTTCTATTAATAATAGTAGATAGCATATTTAATCTACCAGGGTTAGCATCAATCTTTAATCCTAATGAAGGTACTGCAAAGTCATGAATAACGTCTATAGATGTTACAATAAATCTTACATGTAGGTTGATTGGTAAGTATAATCATAGATCAGTATCTAATCATCTAACCTGTCCTAATTCTAATATTTCATCATTTAATAAGTAACTATCAAATTCAATAGTAAGACTATCGTGGATATTTAAGAAGTCACTTAATTCGTATGATCAGTATCATTGGTAACCAATAGCTTTAACTAGCATAGCTGGAGTAATTACTTCATCATTTAAGTATAATAAGATAAATGAAGGTGATGCAATTATTAATAAAATTAAACATGGGAAGATTGTTCATACAATTTCTAATACTATACCATGATTTATGTATTTTATAGCGAATTTATTAGAGTGTTCATTATGGTAAGTAACGGCTAATGTAATCATTCAACATACTAAGGAAGCAATTAATACAATATAGAACATGATAGTATCGTGTAATTCAATAATACCTTCTATTGCTGGAGAAGCAGAGTCTTGTAAGTATATTGAGTAAGGAAGT
>JAJMDF010000286.1:0-14691 GCA_030573475.1 Hanseniaspora thailandica (nom. inval.) | reverse complement strand
TATTTCCGTCAACAAAGCTGTTGGTGACAGTTTGGATGTCTCTGGTGATTGGAGTTTCAACAAAGTAGAAGGTGTCGACAGTTTCCTTGCCATCAGCGCCACTGAAGGTGGAGTAGCTGGTAGCGTAAGTGGTAGTGCCAAGACCGGTCCAATAGCCAGTGCTGTATGAGGTTTCATGGGCTTCAGGAGTAGCAACATAATAAATAGTGTCAACTGTTGATTGGTTATTGGAACCATAAGAAGTGGTAATCTTGGTAGAGTATGTAGTTCTAGACAAAACATTACTTCCTACAACAATAGTTTCATTCATGTACACATCTGGGAAAGGTGTAGCAACATAAATGATACTGTCAACAGTTTCAGTTCCATCAGCACCAGTGGTGGTTCTAAAGGAAGTGGTGTATGTTGTTAAATCAGAAACACCAGAAATAATTGTACTAAAGAAGGTTTCAAAAGTTGTAATTTCTGGTAAATCAACGAAGTAAATAGTATCAATGGTAGTTGAGTTATCCTTACCAGTGATGGTAGAAAAGGATGTACTATAAGTTGTTAATACAGAACCAGAAGTTGTGTTTTTAAATTCAGTTTTGTGTCCAGTTGTAGGATAAGGAGTTGCAATAAACAAAATTGTGTCAACAGTTTCAACACCATCATTACCTGTATGGGTGGATACAGATGTACTAAATGTTGACTTTTCAGCAACAGATGAGTTGACAGTAGAGAAGTGTGTAACAGTTGAGTGTAATTCAGGAGTGGCAACATAAACAATGGTTTTGATGGTTTCTTGACCATTTTGACCAGTGAAAGTTGATAAAGAAGTAGTAAATGTTGTTATCTTTGAAATATCTGACGTGATTGTAGAAGTTTCAGTGGTAACAGCATCAGGAGAGGCAACATAATACAAAGTTTCATAAGTTTCAAATCCATTTGGACCTGTGGTTCTTAAGAAACCAGTACTATAAGTGGTTAAGGAAGTAACATTACTTCCCTTGGTGACATCTTTGGTGGTGAAATATGTTGTATCACCAGGAATTGCAACATAATACAAGGTGCTGATAGTTTCAACACTGTTATTTCCAAGAAAACTCGTAACTGCAGTGGCAAAAGTCGTGGTACTATTTGCTTTCGCGATTGTAGTTAACTCCGAAACGATTGTTGTGGTAGCGGTTGCCCTATTAGGAACGGCTACCATGTAGACAGTGTCATGGGTGATTAATCCATCAGAACCAGTGGTGTTTAAATAGCTTGTAGAGAAGGTAGTAGTAGAGGAGACATTGCTTGTGATAATGGATGTTGAGTGAGCAGTAGCATCACCAGTAACAAGATGGATTTTACTTATTACATATAGTAATAAGAAGTTACTGATAAATTTCAACATTGTCTTCAGAAGGAAAAAAAGTAAATCTTGGTATTCAATAAAAAAAGCAGTATGTGAAGGTCTTCTTTGTAAATAATGGAAGAATCGATGTGTGTTATTATTAATTATTTCGATTTAATTTTCTTTAATTTGAAATTTTTCTGGAAATTTTTGAGATTGTAAGTTTAAGTCTGTCTGTTTGTTAGATGGGTTGTTTTTTTTTTTTTTTTAGCAAATTGAATGATCAATTATACCGAGTTTGTGGATGGTTTGTTAATGCAATAGTCAAATGAACACTATGATATTAAAAATGTAAACTAATCTTGAAAAGAAATTGTTGAAACCCCAAAAAAAAAACAGAAAATTTTACTGTTATTTTGAAAGAGTAAGTATCATTAGACTTTTTTCTTGAGAAAAGGTATTCAGTATAAGGAGAAGAGGCTAGCAAGGCAAGAATGCAATATACTTAATAAGTGTAAACAATAAATTTTTGAAAATAAGCTTCAAGAACGGAAAAAAATAAATTTAGTAGCGACAACTTACGATATAAATAAAAAGCGTCCGAATAAATGCAAAGTACGAAGGGGAGACAATATTCATTTGAGAAAAAAAAAAAAAACTGTGTTTAAAAAGATACTTTGAAGGGAGAGCTGTTGAGTGTCAAGTATTTCTGAGTGTTTAGAAAAACAGCTGCAAATATATCAGCTGATAAAAGAATGTTGATAAAATAACTCTTATATTTTATTTAAAAAAAAAAAAATAATTAAGTGTAAATAAAAATGTAAGTGTGCAGAATGACCTTTATACTAGCCAACACCTGCTGTGACAAAAAATCATGAGTTCATGAATATAGTCCGAACAATAGGCCAACTTGGCCCCGACCTTCATAAGAATAGATTGGCGCTATATTCATTCTCCTTGGTCACGAAAAAATTGGGACACAACATTCTCAGCCAAGCAAGATTCTTGCAAAAAAAGAAACTATATGCGCTAATTAGCTCTTTTTTCCGACGTTGAATGTAAACAAGAATGGCGTGGCGAACAATACTTTTGGTGCTCAGAAAGTTGTCCAAGAAGTCTTGATTAGCGCCGGTTTTTTTTCTCTCTCTTTTATATTCATTCTAACCCACTTTGGCTTTTTTTTAACACAGTTGTAAGTACAGAGAGAATGTACATCCAATTGGGTATATAAAAAAGTCTTAGAGGAATGTGTTCTGTTGTAAAACTAATGAGATTGCAGGACAAGTGGTACCCTGTTTTTTTCTCTTTTAAGCATGGGTGCACACGTTGATTGCAGTAGTTTCTTTTTTTTAAAAAAAAAACTCGCCACTTTGATGATATAATTACTAACAAGTAGAGTGTAAGTTCACCTTTTTTTTTTAAAAAAAAAAAAAAGACCTTTGAAATTTTATTGCCACGCACAAAGATACGCTACATGAGCCTTTTTTACATTTCCACTCCATCCTTAGAAATAGCTTAGTGATGAAATCCAAGTTGTAATTATTCCCTCTTGAAAATGATGATAATGGTTTCATTTGCTATTCTTAAGTGATAAGAGACAAAGGTTTGACTAATACAATGATGAAATAGTCATTTAGTGTAACTGCCTGGATTATTAGACCAAACTGTAAGAAAAAAAGGTACTCCGTTGTTTTTTTCCACAGAAAAAATATCTACCAAGCACTTGTGAAATTGACTACAACTTGAGTGGAACCTAGTTACAGTGTGTTTCACTCTTTGTTATCAAAACAACGTCTTTGTCAACTTAGATAGCATTCAATTCTTTTTTCTTTTTATTATCAGACAATGGTTGAGTATACCTAACTATTGATAAAAAAACAAACTTTTCATTGGTCGATATATTTCCTACTTGCCAAATCCCTATTGATATTTTTTCTACTATTCAATACGTATTGATAAGAAAGGTTGAGGATAAAAATATAAAGACTTGTGACAAACTACCTAATCAATGGTCATTATCTTTGAATTAGCCGTTGTTTAATTACATTTACATGTGTTAAAAAAAAAATGAACTCTCTCCATTATATTCTCTTATCTAACTCATCACCACCTCCCCCTTTGAAAAAATTAAGTAATTTGTTTAAATGTTACACTTTGAGCTGTACTTTAAACATGTTACGACTTATCGTTTTAAATTTTTTTTTTGGCGAAAAACACAACAACCGTTGCGTCATTTAACTTAAATCATCGATTTTTAGTTTCAAATAACGTAATAATTACATTTTTTTATCTTTCAAGTGTGTAGAGTGGATTCAGTACAATTGTTCCATTTCTTTTGTTTCTACAATTTGTCCATAAATTGAGTCCTCTTGCTAAGTATATTACGAAACATTTGAGTGTTTTTATCGTCTGGGTTTAAAGTTTTTTTTTTCCCCCGCATGCATTTGATTCCCATTACAACTTTAACTCTGTTTTTTTTCTTAGGCGGATATGGTGAGAATTAACCTGTGATAAGTTTTGTCCTTAAGAAACTGATAATATTTTTTTTGAAAAAAAAAACTGCTGATTAATGGATGGTAATATAAAAGAAAGGTATATAAAAATATAAAATGAATTTTTAGCGGTTTATTTAGATAAACATTATTAATAAACCTAGCAAGGAAGATAGACCAGAAATCTTGATAGCCAACGCCTTGTCTTCTGCTGATGAGACAATAGATTGTGTAGCAATACTGATATTTTCAGTGCTTACTCCACTGTTTGTAAAGCTTGAATCAATTGATTTAGTTAACTCTAGAGTATAGCCAGTAGTTGAAATATGCTCATCAGACCGATACAAACATTTGGTTTCAGTACAAGTTACTGTTTCCCAAACTGAAGTCATCATGGTGACAACTGTAGACATTCCATTTTTGTCAATACTTGTGTGACAGCTAGTAGTACTTTTGTCAGTAGTGTAAATTTTATAAATGCTTGATGGTGTTGATATACTTTGAGAATCTCCATTGGCGTTAACTACGATAGTAGAACCATAAACATTTGTAGTTGTTACTTTATAAACAGAGTTTGAATTTGACTCTGTAGAAGTATTAGTACTGCTATTAATTGGTACATTTGATGATACATATTGGATGGTTGGTGTTGGAATGGTACTGAAAATTGAAGATACACTAGAGGATGAACTAGAAGTAGTGTTGGCAACTGAAGGATCAACTGAAGCAACAGGTGAAGCACTGGTAGTATCTAAAGGTGTAACAATACTGCTAGATGAAGTACTGGACAAAATACTAGTACTGCTGTTGGTAAAAACAGCAGCTATAGCTGTACTAGTTGAATTGAAAATTGTAATTGAGTTCAAAATAGGAGTTATTGAAGCAGCGGCACCACTTGTAATATTCAAACTTGTTGAAGTCACAGAGACAGCAATTGAAGTATTCAAAGAAGTTGTAGTGGAGATTTTACTAGTTGTTGTTAAATCTTCCAAAGCAGCAGAGGCAATGAGATTGGCAACGCTTGGTGCTTTACTAACAAGTTCAATTGAAGTGAAGCCATAAGTTGTTTCACCAACAGTTAGGTCCAATACAGCCTTGACTAATGAGGTATCTCTTTTGTAATAAACAGCTGGGGAAGCATAAAACACTAATTGTTGTTTGATAGTTGAAGGTGCTGGGGTAGATATATTGCTTACAATAGTTATCATACCAGCTAAATAGTAATAATACTGATCTTCATAGTTTAAGTATAAGATCTTTGAGGTAGAATTGTTGCTTTGCGTAATTACATTCACCAGTGAATGTGCTCGATAAAGAATAATCCTCTGGAGAAAAAAATGTACCAGGGGAAGCAACAGCCTCAATCAACAAGCCAGAGCTATAATAGTCTTCAAAATAAATTTCATAGGTAACTTGTCCATTAGCGATTGTTTGCGCAGCTATCCTTCCAACAAAAAAATTATTTTTAAAATCTTCTAGTACAGGATCGGTGTATGTACTGGAAAGAGTTGTTGGGGTAGAAATGCTAGTGGTTGTAGAAGTTGTATCATTATTTGGACTAACCAACAATCTCTTATCATGTTTGACAAAAGTGGGATCTGATTCTAAAGAGTCAAGTTGATAAACAGTGACGCAACTAGTTGAGTAATCAGAAACAGCAGAAGTTTTAGCAATAGTGGTCAAATAAACACTACTATTGTTTTCTAACTGCAAAGATGAGACTAAAGTTTGTAAAAATAAGGTAACTATTGCCACTTTACTGAACATAAAGAATATGAGTATGGTTTTTTGAAGTTTGCTTAAATAGCTAATAGTAAATTATTTTTTTTTTGAAAACAACTTACATCACATCTCTTTATATAGCTGATTGAAATTAGCAAACAACAAATAAGTCCAACCCATTATAAATTTATTTAAAATGTTAAGACTAAAAATATCAGACAGTAAAAAAAAAAGAGGTCGTGATTGGTCGAAAATATACTTGCTGATTGTATGGTACAAGGAATGCTCAAAATTTAGTACCGTAAACTACATTTTTTCAAAAAGAAAAAATCGATCAGCAAGAATGCAATCTTTAAACGGCTATAACAAGCTTTTTTGCAGTAAATTGATTAAGCAGTCTAGAAGAATGAACAAATAAATGGGTAATTTACGACAATATGTATTTGTTGATAATATTAGATATAAATAATACTGATAAGTTTATTGAATAGGGATGTGATTGATGATTACTTGGACTGTTCTACCATATGATTTTCACAGTTAAACGGTTGAGTCCTTTTTTTTTCACGGATGATCATCAAGGATTATCCGCTAGTTAAAATGATATTTTAGCTGTACTTCTTCAAGAATACATTTGTTAAAATTATCTAAGTATCAAAGCTGGTAATAACAGCTATGTCTTTTATACAACATTAATTATTAATGTGTTGAATACTTTATTTTAAGACACAACAAATTCATTTGTATTGCTTTATAGAATTTAAAAACCTGTATGTTCTTGGTAGATGGATTTTTTTGTTTACACCCACACGTGACCAAAATACAATTTTTCTTCAAATAGTTTACATTTAAACAACTTATTACAGTTAAGTGATCAATGAATTAATGTTAAAATAACACCATAAATGTACTTAACTATTAATAAATTACAGCAAAATAAAGATGTAAACAAATTCAATTTTTTTGTAAACAAATTAGCCAAAAAACGTGACTACAATTAATTATACACACCTAATTCAACATTTACAACCATATCATTTTTTTTTGAAAGTAGAGTAAGACCTTATACACAGGTAAAGGATGCTATTCCAACAATGTTGTAATAATGTAACACATTTAGTATTATAAACAGTCACAAGTATTAACTCATAACATCTAATCTTAAGGCTATCCTATACCTAACAAAAAATACACTCTCTCTAGCCAATCCCTCTAGGTTCCAGTCATATGTTTTTTTCCTTGAGGAGGAGAAAAATTCGTCTCCAAGAACTTCGCCCACTGCTCAAATTGAGCTATTTTTCCATTTCTTCAAATTTACAACACTCATGTTGACCAACCAATAGACACCAAAAAATATGACTAAACTAGTAGCTGAGAAGAACTACTTTCAAGTAGAACCTACTCTTAACTCAGGCATCGACACCAACTATGCCTTTGTCAAGCCGTTTGACAATTACGAAAGCATCAAGCAGATCATTGCAAAAATACACAAAGAACCAAACACCAGAATGTTCATTCTTGCCAGACATGGCCAAGGATATCACAATGCTGCTGTGGACAGATACACTGAAGAAGTCTGGGATTTGGAATGGGCATTCAAGAATGGAGATGGTGTTCTTGAGGATTGGAATGATGCAAACCTTACTGAAAAGGGTATAAACCAAGTCAAGAGAACTGGACAAGTTGTATTCGGTGAGAAGATGAAGGGGGTTTGGGCAGATAGTTATTATTGTTCTCCTTTAAGAAGATGTTTGCAAACTTTTAGATATGAATGGACAGAAAAGTTTAAAGAGGAAAAGAAGGAGAATGAAGGATTGAAAAAAGTCATTGAGGTTGTTGTTAAAGAAAATATTAGAGAAACTATTGGGATACATACTTGTGATTTAAGACAGAATAAAACAAAGAGTTACAATGAGTGTATCAAGCCTTTTGAGAAAGAAGAGAATGGATTCCAAATCAAGTTTGAATATGAAGAAGGGTTTGCCGAAGAAGATCCTTTGTACTCCAGCGAGTATAGAGAAACTGACCATGACATCGATGTAAGAATTGAAAAGGCCTTAAAGGAGATATGGGAATTGGAAGATAAGAAAGAAGCTGAAAATGATGGATACAAGGGTAAAGTCATTTCACTGACTTGTCACGAGGGTGTAATCAAGTCTGCCTTGAGAGTTTTAAAGCACGATCCAATCCCAAGACTTGAAACCAGCGGTGTTGTAATGGTTATTGTCAAGAATGTCGATGCTTAAGTATACATGCTGTATATAAATGAAATAGACTGTTTCAAAGCAGTTGTTAGAATTATGATTTTTATGAATTGAGATTTCTTAGTTCTTACGCGTTTTCAAACGTTTTTCTCTCGTGTACGAAAGTTGAACAACTCATTTTTTGAAATTTAAAAAAGTTGTAGATAACACCAAAAAAAGAAAACATTATAGATATTATATTGCTTCAAAAATGGTTGATTATAAGTGTAGAAAGTATCAGAAACAGGTCAATTCTTTGATAGAGAGTTTTAACTCCACAGACTCTAAATATAAAGTGAAAATCGGAGAAACTTCTGATGACTTAGATTCTTTGCCAACTTCAGAGGCCAACAAGAGAGCTGAGAAGTATTTGAACCTCATTGATGAAAATTTAGGAACATTTTATGAAATTTACAATGGGATAATTAACGAAGTTGATGAAACAACTCTTAAAAATGATACTAAAGGAGAGTATAAATGGCAAGAATTCAAACTCCATGAAATGATTTCAACAACAGGATTGTTCTACATAGACATTTTTCAAGACGATGATTTTCTAGGATTTTTTAGCTTTAATGTAGTTGATTACAGTCTGCTCAAGGATGTTGATGGAAATAATCTAAAGAAAAGAAAACTGACGTTCTTTGATAAACCTAAAGATGGGAATAAAAAAAGGAATATTTTTTATTTAATGGAAATTCAGTTAGCAAACAAAGCTTCAAGAAAAGGGTTAGGTAAAGTCATATTTGAACAATTCATATTCGATCTTTGTAGAGAACAAAACTTTGATATAGAATTTGTATGTTTCTGTGAAAACATTCAAGGAAATGGGTTTTATAAGAAGATGGGCATTCCAATGGTTGAGGACTATAAGCTGACTTATGTCAGCGAAGAAATGAGTAAAGTTATAAACATATACAGAATGGGGAATGATAAAATACCTTCATCAAAAGAAGATCATGATGTCAATAAAGACAAAATTGCAAATACTTGATATATAAAAAATAAACCTAAAAAATCTATTAGAAATAAGATATGATTTTTTTTTCTTTTAATTTATTAAACAGCAAAGTCATCGTCAAACGGAGACTTAATAACACTGTCTTCAGATGAGATATGTTGGTCTTTGGTGTATGCAACTCCGTATGAGATGAAAGAACATGTCAAACAAATGGCAACAACAATCAATGAAGTTGCCTTGAAGATCAAAGAGCACCATTGGACTATAGCCAGCACGGCATAAAGAATAAGTTTCTTTTTGTTGTCATCATTAATAACTTTTAGATGCGAGATGAAGTTTTCAGAAAGTGGACATATCTTTAATAAAAATGGTACTTCTAAAAACAGCAAGACAACACCTTGGACTAAAGATATGATGGAAAAGATAATGACCAAATTCACATGGAACAAGTTGGCAATTCCAAAGATGATGGAGACTGGAATTGTTAGGTATGATAGATATTTCGCGTATATGGCGTAGTTGTTGGAAGTGAGGTTAGATGCTATCTTTTCGAAGTTGATAAGCGACTTGATGTTGCCAGGAGTAAGGAAGTTCATAGATATAAAGTAAGAGTTCTGGGGTGTGTGTAGATGAAACTCTCTTTAGATAAACAAATCTGTTTTTTTTTTGTGTGTGTGTGTTTTTTCAAGAGAATTGGTGTAACAAGTCACGTGTATGCAACGTGTCACTTAACAGAATAAAAGATTTCCTTAGTCGGATATAAAAAAAAAATAAAACACACTGATCAGCAGTATTAGAGTAGTAGTGGACTAGATTTAATAGTTTTTGAAGTAAAGATATTTGAGTTTAAAAGTTGTTATATATAAATTAAGGTGATATTGTGTAGAGCATGTTTTATTTAAAATTGCGATGACTTGATGATAGTGATCTGCTAAAAAAAAAGAAACCTTCTACTAGTCACAGCTTTGATTTAGTTAATTTTAATTATAGATATTTTTACTACAACATAAACTATAGAAATATCTCATTAATAAACTTATAATAACGTAAATACAATCAACAATTTTTAATGCTTCTTCCATTCGTTTATTAATATTATAAGATTGCATTTGGAACATGTCACGTGTGTCAAGTGTCTGTTTCTCCCATATTTCTTTTCAAGGGATGATTTTTTTACCCACTACAAAAATAAACCCTCCTTTCTGTGTGTGAAATCGTTTAAAGTTTTAACTTATAATCATTATGAACACTCTTAATAATCAACCAAACACCAGATTTTTTTTTATCTATATCAAGTGTCTGGTAACATGGATGACGAATATGAAAACAACTTCAATGACTTGCTTAATGAACTTAACTCTATCACACACGATAACAGCGATTTTAATAATCTAGATTCTAAGTATATTCTTAGACAAAGAATCATAATCATCAACACCTTTAAGGGATTTGATCACTTTATCAAGAATAAGATCATTCAACAACTTATGATGCTTGGTAATAAATCTAACAATCACCAATACCATTTACTTCTGGAGGATATTTATGTTTCATTTTCTAAATCTAATTCTATCAACGATGACACCAACCCAAATGATCTGGATCAAAGTGATATTTTATATGACCCAAAACATGACTACAACATCATCAATGATCACCAATGCACACATTTTGTTACAAACTTGAAAATATACAACAAGGAGGAAGATCTGTGGTATTCATGCAAGAACTGTTATTTGGACAATCATCCAAAGAAGAAAATTTCAACCAAATTGTTCACTCATATTAAATGTGACAAATGTGATCACATCAACAAACTTAATGATTTAAAAGATGATAAAAATATTCAAACTGCTAATGACGTCGTTGATGATAATAAAAAGAGTTGTCAAAGCTGTGATAAACCATTTTCAGAGTATCAATGTCATTCATGTTTGATTTTTGAGAATGACGAGGAAAATTACATGTACCACTGTCCTTATTGTAAAGAGTGTAAACTTGGGGAAGGATTAGGGATTGATTACAATCATTGTACAGAATGTGATTGTTGCATGCCATTGGAGATGTTCCATAGTGAAGAGGTTTCTCATAGATGTATCAAAAGCAATTTGAGTAGTGATTGTACGATTTGCGGGGTTAGGTTGAATGCATACCAGTCATATGAGAGATTGGTGGTTGATGAGAACAATGATGATAAGGAGAGTAGTAATAGTGCCAGCTTGCAAATCAATGCCATTGACGGTGATGGACAAAATGAACAAAGACATGATAATCTGAAGTCATTCCAGAATAATGGGGTTAGAAAGAGACCTATTATTGATATCGACATTGGAAGAGTGCAGTTTTTAGTTCCTTGTAATCATGCTATTCATGAAACTTGTTTGAATGCATATTTGAAGAATGGTCAATATAAATGTCCCATTTGTCAAGTTACCATAGTTGACATGGAAATTAATTTCAAGTTGTTGGATGAGGAAATTCAACAGTGTCCATTACCTGAGCCATACAATTTATGGAGATGTGTTTATAAATGTAACGACTGTACTACCAGAGGTATGACTTCTTATCACTTTTTAGGTATCAAGTGTAGATGTTGCTTCTCATTTAACACAGTATTATTACAAGTGTTGAAGCATGCTGAGGAGAAGGCCAATGTAAATGAACAAGCCAACGCTAACAATACTTTTATAGACACCAAAAGATCAATAGTATCTAAAGAAATGGTAAATGAATCTTTCATGTCGAGAAAAAGATCAAATAGTGAAATCAAGGACAACGATATGGATGATTTCTTAAACAAGTTCTTGTCCAATGATGAAGATTTGAGTATTTCACATGTATTACAAGGACTAAAACAATACTATTCAATAAAGAAAACCGCAGAAAATGATAAGAAGCTGAGAAGAGAGGTTGATGGGATAGCATTATCAGAAACAGTTGATTTCAACAGCATGATGTATAGATTAAAGTTCAATGTGATGGACAGGTTCTTGTCCAAGAAGAGCAATGCTGATACGGAGTCAGACGTTGTAGAAGCAAATGAAGACACATCCATAAGCGAGGGAGACAGTAGACAAAAGACACTGTTCAATGACATAGGAGACTCGTTGAAACAGTTCATCTCCTTCCTTGAGGATAGCAATGCCCATGATATGTAGTGGCTGATTGGCGTTAAGTGCTATATTTATGAAGATTTTAAACTAACCACGTGATTTTTTTACTTACTTTTTTTTCGAGTCAAAAGTGTTTTTGGTTAGATGGATTTGCCGTTTTTCCTATATCTAGAAAAATTAGATCTGGTTGGGTGTATATTACAAGATTAGATTGATTGTTAATCAGACCAAAAGACGATTAATAACATCATTTAAGTAAACTAAAAATATGGCTAATGATGATGGCGAACACCTTGAACATCAGGATAATCATTATGACAACGACCACTTACATGATGAATTCATACACAGCAACCACCCCAATGATTTGATAAACAAAAACGGAGACATTAATGACATTGATCAGTACATACAGAACATACCCTTGCCTACAGAGCAATCAGACAAACATTTAGTAAATAACGTGATCAGACCCAATATGAACATATTTGGAAATCTTCATCCAACCCCTGTACAAAATTTAAGTTCAACAGGGACAACAACAACGAGCAACAACATGAATGCTTATTACTCCCAAATACTCTCAAATTACAACACCAACGGAAACGACCATGGGTTTAGTGTACCCAACAATGCTAATCACAGTTATGATGCGTACAACCCTACAGATCATGATAACATGCCCGGAAACAATATCTTGGGGGTATTTGAAAACACCAACCATCATTTAGAAAAAGACACTGCAGATAAGGATTCCCAAAGGAAGTCTACAGCTGATAATTACAACCACTTGACTGGTATTCCACAGCTGGATGCGCACGTCATAGCCAACATGTCATGGTTTCAAAACCCACCACCACAAATGTATAAGAATTTGGATGTACACCCTGTGCCTAATTCTAGGGAGAAGGAGGAAGCTGAAGCTATTTTGGCTAATATGAATTTAGAATTGACTGATAATCAAGTGATGGTGAATGAACAACGGAAGGCCATTCCTGGGGTTAAGACAAAGAAGACTGCTGGACCTAAGAAAACTAAAGCTAGAAAAGCTATGATCCAAGATCTTTCATTGTTGACCAAACAAAGTATAAATGAAATATCCCCATTGTTGAGTGATATGAACAACTATTATAAGTATTTGCAAACATCCCAGTTCAAAAGCGATACCAAGACACAAAGAAGAGTACAGAAGAGGAAGTCGTTGATGAAAAAAGGCCCAAAAAGACCAAGTAGCGCATACTTTTTTTATTGTCAAGAAGAGAGGAAAAATCTCCAAAAGGCTTATCCTACCATGCCTGTGCCTGAGATGCAGAAGAAGTTAGGTGAACAATGGAGGGCGTTGACGGATGAGGAGAAGGAACCGTTCAAGGAGAAACATAGATTGGCGTGGGAAAAGTATAAAATTGAGAAGGATGAGTTTGTGGCTACTTTGCCACCTAAAAAACCTTCAGGACCATTTGTGGATTTCATCAACTCACGGAAAGATGACCTTGTTGAGATGAATAACGGAAAGAAATTACAAATGCAAGAATTGACACAGCTATGTGTGGAAGAGTGGAAGAATTTAGATGAGAATACGAAGTTGAGATATAATTTAAGACATAAGGAGAAGATTGATGAATGGATCAAGGCTTATAATGACATCAATGTGAAGGAAATGAAGGATTTGATGAAGATGAAGCAAGATATGCTTGAAGCAAAGAACTTGGCTTATGAGAAAACGAAGATCTTTCAAGAGGAACTTGCCAACGACCCGGAAAGACAGGCAAAGATGAAGTTGAATGAACAGCGTACAATTGAGGATTTCGAAAGACTATCCAGAACAAGTCCATACTTTTCATCAACAGATCAATAATAATAAAAAAGAAGAAGTTCTTTGGTAATTAACCTCTTTTGTTAATAGAATATTATTTTTTTAGGGGGTTATACATAGCCAATGATATATGAACTTAATAGATCAGTTTCGTTCACCCAACGGTGATATTTTTGGAACTCCTTCATTTTATCAACCCTTTCCACTGTGTTCCTACTACTTGTCAGTAGTTTCAGTAAAATGGAATCACCACCTGGATGATACAGGAAGTATGGAGTGATATAATAAACTCTTCTATCTAGACATATCCAAAACAGATTGACGTTTTTCAGATTATAATTGTTAAGTATGAACTCTGGTCTGATCTTCAATCCAGTTGGTTTAGAAGTCTTTGCTAAACTCATTTGTGTGGATGTTTTAGCTGATTTGAAAGAAAACAATTCAGTCAACGTGTTCATGTCAATGACTTTAAGAATTTGTTCAAACACAGGGTTGTATAAACTCTCAACATCATTGCCCTTCTTTTCAAATATTGAAATTTTCTGTTTTTGGAAATCATTCATAGATTGGATGTTTGACAACAGCTTATAGTTTGATGAAGATTTCTTGAATACTTGTTCATGAAGATAGATCAAGAAATCAGTTTGATCAGGATTTTTCAGTTCATTATCTTTTATGAATACTTTTTTATACTCTTCGTTTTCAAATATACTAATTAGAATGGTTATAACTTTCATTAAAATTATTTTTATTTTTATGTTCTGTTTTTCATATAGTTGTAGCCAGTTTAATGGACCGTGGTCAGGAAGAAGCTCGACTTTGTTTCTTGGATTAGATGATGGTTGTTGGTTGGGCAGTGTTGAGCATTGTGCTTGTCTTTGTATAGAAGCATTTGATGTTATTTGAATACCAGGAACATTATTTGATAATGTTTTTTTTTGTCTATTAATATTAAACATAATTATTATTATATAGTGGTACAGGTTATTCACATTATTAATTTTAAAATAGTTGAGATAGAGGGTTTTT
>JAJMDF010000285.1:0-14816 GCA_030573475.1 Hanseniaspora thailandica (nom. inval.) | reverse complement strand
TCTATGTAGTATAAAGCTAGCAATATAACAGAATGAGCCAACTTACCTAGAGAGAACCCTAAAATAGCAATACCTTCTTCAGATATGGCAATTTTAGTGAACTTGTTGGAATTTATGGTGACATAAATAGTTAAAAAGTTAACTACATTACCAAAAGTTAGACTCATACCTTCAAATGTGGATCTTGTATTATAGTTTAGTAAATATTGATTCAAGTTATAGAAGAATTCTACACCCAATTCTAAGATGATACTTACCCATAGAATAACTATAGATAATTGGAAATGAGGTAAACTCTTAAAATATAAGCTGATCTTGGTGTACTGCCAAATAAACAAAACACTGGATAATGGGATACCAATGATCAATGGAACATAAGAAAAGTTGATGATACTTTGTAAGTTATTTTTACTAATATTTTCAATGTTCAACATATCCTTGCTCTTTTCTTCGGATTCATCTTTGTCAGCAACATTTGAAATTCTTAAAATACATATTCTTATAGCTTCTCTTGAGAAGAATAAACAAGTATCATGAAGGAATGTCAAAAAGGCCATTATACCAAAGATCTTAGGTGACAAGTATCTGATCAACAAATTGTTCATCACGAATGTCAATATCTTTGTAAAGAACTGTTGCATAATCAAAAAGGAAACACCTTTTGTTGATTTAGACAACAACTTATCATCACTCATTTTTATTTAATGTAAGGGTATGGGTATGCTTAAACAGCGATTTAATTGTTGTTTTGATTATAAAACATTTCTGTTTGCTGATTTGAAAGAGGAAAAAATTGCAAGGAAACGTGTTAGACTTTATGGCTAACGTGTCTTACATCCGACTTTAACAACTGGGGGTTTTTTTCAAGGCGGGAAACTTCATAAACAGCAAGCAGATTCAATTCACGTTTTTACTTCTTTTACAGCTTAATTTGTTAAACCATTTGTATCCGAAAACAAACTCAAAAAAAACCACAATAATTGTACAATCAAAAATGTCAGAAGAGGTCAAAGTAGAAGAAATTAATACCGAGTCTATTGAACTTGTTAAAAATGAACCCACGGAGGAAAATGTACACACAGAAAGCGAGGAAGGTGGAAACAAAAAACTTCCCAACAAACGTAGAAAACTAGATGTTGATCCAGAATTAAAAAGCTTTTTAGTGAGTCTATCTAAGGAAACAGACAGCTCTGTTGATTACCTGCGTTATCTGACCTCTTTGACTGAGCAAGATAAAACCATGCCACTAAACAACGTTGCAAATATAATGAAAAGTGTGCTTCCCCCAGGAACCAAGATATCCAAAGAAGCTAAACAATTAATGCAAGATTGTTGCAGCGAACTCATATCCTTTGTTACCTCAGAAGCTACAGAGGCTGTTTCTGAAGATAAAAGAAAAACTGTTCTAGGTGATGATATTATACAATCAATGTACACGCTTGGGTTCCCTAACTATTCTGAAATTATGACTATTTACCTACAGAAATATAAAGAATTCCAGATCCTGAGACAGCTGACTATAGGTATTATTGAGCAAGAAGGACAAGGAAGGAAATATAGAAAAAGACAGGAGAAGGAAAATAAAGACGTGGCTGAAGATGCCAAGGACGGAAATTAATGTAACCATTGGGTATAAATGATTAAAAAAAACAAGTTCCATTGGGAAACATATGCATGAACTATATATATAGATCTCTTTGTAATTATCAAGTCATGTTGTTGACTTTTAATGTTAAACCAGCATTATTATTTAAATTGATGGAAAGCTTGTTGTTGCCATTTATTGATTTGTTCGGATATAAGATCTTATTGCAAGCGGCTACGACGAATAGGAGGGGAAAAAATTGCGCTAAGGAGAAAAAAATGTGGATCAAGACGATTGTAGCTTTTCGAGTGAATGAAAAAAGTCGTAGTCAGTGGCAAATATTAACGTTAGTAATCACCCAAAGAAACAGCCCAATCCAACAAGGTATTGTACATAAAAACCTATATTAAAAAAAATTTTTATATACAACTACCATGAAGTCTTCCAATAAACTTTTGAAAGCCAATTTGGTCAACCAGATTGGGAAAAGATACATTGCTGTAGATGTAATCACTGCCAGTAATACTATCAAAATTCAATTACAAAACAACCCAAAAACTAATCAAGCTTTTAGAAATGCTTTGAAGCAACAAAAGAAATTGAATATGCAATCATTAAGAGGATTTAGTCACTCACAAAAGTCCTTGAACAAAGGTGATAAAGATAAAAACAAAGATAACGAAGTAAGTGAGGAAGAATTAAACAAGATCAAAAAAATGACTGGGTTTAGAGAAACCAAGGAAACTCCAATAGACATCACAAATTCTAAATCTAATTCTTCAGCAAGTGAAGAAATTCCAGATGACCAAATTCCTTCTGTTTACCCTCCTGTCATGGCTCTAAGAATCTATAAGCAACCATTGTTGCCTGGTTTAGCCAAGCCTTTGGTTATTCAAGATCCTGAAATCGTAGAAATTTTGAACAAATGTATAAAAAACAACCAGCTTTATGTTTCTGTGTTTTTGAACAAAGAGAAAGATGGTCAACCTAATGCCAAAACTGGAAAGGAATATGCTGATAGATTCACCAGCATGGATGATGTTCACGATGTTGGTACAATCTGTGAAATCTCTCATGTATATGAAAGTCAATCATCTGTTTCAACTTTATTGTTATATCCACACAACAGAGTAAAGCTTTCAGAGATCATCAAGGTTCCTGATCTTGAAGAAAGAAGTTTATCTGAAGAAATTGCAAAGTTGAAGGAAAATGAAAACAAACCTGAGGAACCAGTCAGCGAAGATACAGGTTCTTTCTTGATGAACGAAAATGTCACTGTTGCCAAGGTTTCTGTATTGAATGACAATGAATTGGAAAGCACCCCAACTGTGAGAGCATTAACTTCTGAAATCTTGAAGTCATTGAAGTTGTGTGCTAGTGTCAATTTTGCATTAAAGGAAGAAATCTCCGCTTTAGCGGAAGCTTTGGACTCTTTATCATCAAACCAAGATAAACATCCAGGAAAAATTGCCGACTTTGCAGCTAATATAACTGCTTCCAGTCCTGAGGAGATACAAGGGGTTTTAGAAGAATTAGACATTGAAAAGAGATTATTGAAAGCCTTAGAATTAGTCAAACAAGAAATGATGAATGCTGAGTTACAAACTAAGTTAACCAAGGAAATGGACGAAAGAATCAGAAAGAGACAACATGAATCTCTTTTATATGACCAATTAAAGGCTATCAAGGCTGAATTGGGTATTGATGATGGTAAGCCAAAGGTCATTGAAAAATTGGAAAATAAAGCCAAAGAAATGACTTTGCCTGCTGAAGTCAAGGCAGTATTTGATGAAGAAATTGATAAAATGAAAACCATGGAAACATCTTCAGAATTTACTAACACCAGAAACTACGTTGAGTGGATTTTGAACATTCCTTGGAACAAATTCTCCAAAGATCAATTCAATGTCAAAAAGGCTAGAGAAATCTTAGACAAAAAGCATTACGGTATGCAAGATGTCAAAGATAGAATCTTAGAGTTCATTGCTGTTTCGAAGTTACAAGGTAAGAGTAAAGGTCAAATTGTATGTTTGGTAGGTCCACCGGGTGTAGGTAAAACATCCATTGGTAAATGTATAGCTGAATCTTTAAACAGAAAGTTCTACAGATTTGCTGTTGGTGGTTTATCAGACATATCTGAAATCAAGGGTCACAGAAGAACCTATATTGGTGCCTTGCCAGGTAGATTGATTGAAGGTTTGAAACAAGCCAAGACAATGAATCCATTGATCATGATTGATGAAGTTGACAAGATTGCCGAAAATGGTGTTCGTGGATCTCCTTCTTCTGCTTTGTTAGAAGCCTTGGACCCTGAACAAAACGACAGCTTCATGGATCACTACATTGACATTCCAGTTGATTTTTCCAAAGTATTGTTCATCTGTACTGCTAATTCATTGAGCACTATTCCTAGACCATTATTAGATAGAATGGAAGTCATTGAAGTTTCAGGTTATACTCAATACGAAAAGTTGGAAATCACTAAGAGATATATTGAGCCAGCCAGTAAAAAGAAACATGGTTTGAAGAATGTCAATGTTCACATTGAAGAAGAAGCCATCAAGGAACTATTGAAGGGTTACTGTCCTGAATCAGGTGTAAGAACTTTGAAACAACATGTTGATAAAATTTATAGAAAGTTAGCTTTCAAGATTGTGGAAGAACATCCTGAACCAGAAGTTGAAGCCAAAGAAGAGTCTTCTGAAGTTAAGGAACCTGTTGAAAAGACTGCTGAACAAAGTGAAAAGGAAACTGATGCTAAAGTTGCTACATTGTTAGACTCAATAGAAAAGGACGCTGCTCCAGTTAAAGCCACTACAGAAAATGAAGTTACCAAGAAATCTAAAGACGATGAGGATGAAGTTAAGATTGAAATTGTTGAAGGAGGTGAAAATGCTGCTGCTGCCAAATTTGAAATTCCAGCTGATTATACCAGATCTGTCAAGAAAGAAGACCTAAAAGATTTAGTCGGAACTCCTTACTTCACCAAAGATAGAATTTATGAACAACCTCCAGTTGGTGTTATTCCTGGTTTAGCCGCTGGATCCATGGGTGGTTCTTTATTATACGTCGAAAGTTGTATCACCCAACCATTGATCTACAGTTCCTCTGCCCACTACCAAGCTACTGGTTCATTAAAAGATGTTATCAAGGAATCTACTGACATTGCTTATTCTTTCACCAAGATGTACTTGGCCAAGAAGTTCCCACACAACAGATTCTTTGAAAAGGCTAATGTTCATACACATTTCCCAGCTGGTGCTGTTCCTAAAGATGGACCATCTGCTGGTGTTACTATCACTACATCTTTGATTTCCTTAGCTTTGGACAAGCCTATAATGAACACTGTTGCCATGACTGGTGAAATATCATTGACTGGTAAGGTCGGTGCCATTGGTGGTTTGAAAGAAAAGACCATGGCTGCTAAGAGAAGTGGTATGACAGAAATTATCTTCCCTAAGGATAACTTAGCACAATGGGATGAGATTCCAGATGTAGTCAAGGAAGGCATCAAAGCCCATCCTGTTGATTTCTACGAAGAAATTTACGATTACTTGTTTAGTGATGTTACTGCTGATCAAGGTAATACAGTTTGGAAAAAGGAATTTGAAATAATTGATAAAAAGAAAAAGAAATAAAGGTATATAAAAGACTTGTAAATATATGTAAATGCTAACAACTTTGAGCAATCTTCTTTCATTTTGGTTGTATTATTCAGATTCAAGTTCTTCGAGTTCAGATTCTGGATCACTGAACTTAGAAAGATCGTCATCTACAGCTGTCTCAGCACTGTCGGTCTTCAATTTTTGGAAATACGACTCTATATGTTTTTTTGTAACAACTTCTTTATTCTCTGCAAAGCCTGTTAAGAATGACTTCAATCCACTTTTAAAGTCCATAAACTTGTCAATATTCAGCTGTTTTTCTTTAACAGCAATTCTCATGAGATCTGTTTCACTTTTAGAATAGGCATCTTCGTCTGTTATATAGTTTGTGTCATCCACTTTGATTGTTGACTTAAACTCCTCTCTTGGAGGCTCATAGATCTTATAAGGTTCTACAATATCATGATAAACAGTCTCAGAAAAGAACTTTGATAAAATTTGATTGCTTTGCTTTGGTCCCACTTCCAAAACCCTGTTAAGTATTCTTTGATAATCATTATTCAATAAAAGGATTGGATGAAAGCCACATGTATAACGAGGACTATCTATAACATTGAAAATGATGTTTGATAGACTTTTGTGTGTGTCCCTCATAATTCCAAATTCGTTAGAAAACATGTCATGACAGTCCTCACATATAAGTTCTTCGAAGTCATCAGCCGTCACTCTGTGTTCATCTAGCTTTAAGCATTTTAAATGGAACCAATCTTCACCACACATGTGACCCAGCGCACACTGTACCATCTCATCATTTCCCTCTGAAGGAGGATTTTCGCCGCAAAAGCAATACTTGCCTTCAAAATTGTGATTCTTCTGATTTACTAAATCATAATCTATATGTTTTTTATCAAATAAGTTACAAGTGACATTTTTATCGTGAACCAAAGTTCCACATTCACAACTAAAATTCTTTTTGGAACCAACTTCAATCAAATCATGTTTGTAATGCTCACATGAAATTGAACAACTGTAGCAAATTCCGACTTTGCAAGTTAAACATGAAAATATAGTTTGTCTTTTGGCTTCAGGGACGTTGAATGTGCATGTATCGAATTTGTAAGGGAGAGCTTCATAAGCCTGGTAATCCAATTGATCTTGTTTTTCTAAATAATCAACGGCATCAATTACACCATCTTCGTTCATTCTGTTATTTTTGGTATATTGGTGTTATCACGCCTGATTTTGATAGTGATTTTAAAAAAATTAAGCTTTGATTTTTTGTTCACTCTTGATTTCTAATTATATTTCCCAAAAGGGTAATTCTACCAACAATCTGTTATCTTACGCGGGAAAAAATGTAATCTTGTTGCGGAAGAAAAATTTTCAGACTGTTCGTGTTTTTTTCTTCTCCATTTTGACATTCAGCTGTGTTGATGTTTACAGTTTGTGAAAATAGTTGGTTAATACGGTAAGAGAATGTGTTAAAAGACCAATTCAATATTAATAATGTCCAGTAGTAACAACAACGGAAGAGACTCCGACAACAACAACATCACCAATAATAACAACACAAGTGATATTCCATCATACTTGAACAATCCTTCTTCAGATCTAAACTCAGAGGATATCAATCCTATCAACAGACGTAGAAGAAGAAGAAACATTCAAGACACCGGCAGTGATCTTGAAGACTCTGATGTGGAAAATGACAGTATTTTGAACAGTCACCCACCTTTACATACAGATATCAACTTAGAACCTTCAAGCAATAGAAACTCTAATCTTCAATCATCTCCTGCCAGACCTGCCAGAAGAGGAAGATTGGTAAGAGAAGATGATGCACTTCAATCATCCTTATATGGAACTATTGGTGAAAATAGTAATATAAACTTAGACAACATTGAAGCTGACGAAGAGGAAGAAGATGGTTTGGTGGATGAAAGAATTCCTGATGAAAACCAAGACATCAGATCATTGGATGATGTTCCTAATGATGAAGATAACGAGGAGGAGGACGATGACGAAAATGGTGTTGATTTGATGAACGAACAATTTATGGAAAAGGATTATAACGAAAATAGAAAAGATGACCACTATGATGTCGATGATAAGATGATCGATGACAAGGAAATCAATGAAGATAGAGACGATGGTGCTTACAGAAGAGCTGCTGATAGACAACTAAACCAAAGAGACAGAATGTTGGAAAGACGTAGAAAGAATGATGATCTTCTTAGTGACTTTGGTTCTCACTCTGATATGGACTTTGCTCTTCCTAGCAATATTGGAAGAAGAAGACCTAAAAAGCCATCCGGTAACGACGATCCAAACGGTTACTACAACTATAATGACGATGATGATGACATGGAAGCTGAAGATGAAGGTCTTTTCAACTACATGACTTTAGATGAACTAGCCAATGCCACAGCTAACTCATATGCCGATTGGGTTTCTCAACAAAAAGTTGCCGATACCATTTTCTACGAACTACAGCAATTTTTGATCGAATATCAAGATGAAAACGGTAGATCTGTTTATGGTAATAAAATAAGGATATTAGGTGAACTAAATTTGGAATACTTAGAAGTATCATACAGACATTTAGCTGAATCCAGAGCCATTTTGGCGTTCTTCTTAATCAAGGCACCAGAACAAATGTTGAAATTATTCGATGCAGTTGCCATGACTACTGTTATATCCCAATACCCAGAATACGGTAATATTCATCAAGAAATCCATGTTAGAATTGTTGACTACCCTGTTTTGAATCACATCAGAGACTTAAGAGAAACTAACTTACAAACATTGATCAAGGTACATGGTGTTATAACCAGAAGAACAGGTGTCTTCCCACAACTTAAGTATGTTAAGTTTGATTGTTTGAAATGTAACCAAGTTCTGGGTCCTATTTTCCAAGATTCTAACCAAGAAATTAAAATCACCTACTGTTCGAATTGTAAATCTAAGGGTCCTTTCAGAATGAATATGGAAAAGACTGTTTATAGAAACTATCAAAAAGTCACCATCCAAGAATCACCAGGCTCTGTTCCAGCTGGTAGATTACCAAGACATAGAGAAGTCATTTTACTATGGGACCTTGTTGACACTGTTAAGCCTGGTGAAGAGGTTGAAGTTGTTGGTGTTTACAAAAACTCATACGACGGTATTTTAAATGCCAAGACTGGTTTCCCTGTTTTCTCAACTATTATTGAAGCTAACTCCATAAAGAGAAAGGAAGGGTTCTCTGGTAGAAAATCTTTGAAAGATAGTTCAAGTAAGAAGAAGGGTAAAAAGTCAACAAATGATGAAGACGATGTTGAAATGGGTCTTTCCTCTGACGAAGACAATGACTCCGATGAAGACTTGTCGGATGATGATCAGTTGATGGATTCTGATGATGAAACTGATCCATTTGAATACACTGAAAAGGATGAACAAGATTTCATCAAGCTATCCAAGGATAAGTATGTCATTGATAAAATCATTTCATCTATTGCACCATCCATTTATGGTCACAAGGATATTAAAACTGCTATAGCATGTTCATTGTTTGGTGGTGTTGCCAAAAACATAAATGGTAAACATTCCATCAGAGGTGACATCAACGTCTTAATGTTGGGTGACCCGGGTACTGCCAAGTCTCAAATTTTGAAGTATGTTGAAAAGACTTCTCACAGAGCTGTCTTTGCCACAGGTCAAGGTGCTTCTGCAGTTGGTTTAACTGCAAGTGTTAGAAAGGATCCTGTTACAAGAGAATGGACTTTGGAAGGTGGTGCCTTGGTCTTGGCTGATAAGGGTGTTTGTATCATTGATGAATTTGATAAGATGAATGATCAAGATAGAGTTTCCATTCACGAAGCCATGGAACAACAATCCATTTCTATTTCTAAAGCTGGTATCGTCACCACCTTACAAGCTAGATGTTCTATCATTGCTGCTGCCAATCCTATAAGTGGTAAGTATAACTCTACCTTAACATTATCCCAAAATGTCAACTTGACTGAACCGATTTTATCCAGATTTGATATTTTATGTGTCGTTAAGGACATGATTGATGAGAACAGAGATAGACAGTTGGCAATGTTCGTTACCTCTTCTCACATGAGATCTCACCCAGAAAATACTAATGTTCAAGGGGGTAATTCAAGTTCTAAGGAGCAAGAAAGATTACAAAAAGAAGCTGAAATCTCACCTGTTCCACAAAGACTGTTGATGAAGTACATCCACTACGCCAGATCCAGATACTATCCAAAGTTGTTGAACTTAGATCAAGATAAGGTCTCCAGAGTATATGCTGAGTTGAGAAGAGAATCTATTCAAACAGGTTCTTTCCCAATCACGATCAGACATTTGGAATCCATTTTAAGAATTGCTGAATCTTTTGCCAAGATGAGACTAAGTGAGTTTGTTTCCAGCTCTGACTTAGACAGAGCTATTCACGTCACTGTTGATAGTTTCATTGGAACTCAAAAGATCAGTGTCAAGAAGCAACTGCAAAAGGCTTTTGCTATTTACACAGTTTATTAAACAGATATACAATATACTTTTCCTAAACTAATTAATTCTTTAATACAGTTAAAATTCAATTTGTTATATACACATTCCAATCTTTATTAGTGCTTGAACATTTAAACAGTTTCTTCTTTTTCTTCCTTTTCTTCGGTAGCTTCTACGGCCTTGGCTTCGACTTGGGTGCTCTTGGCTTTAGCCTTGGCAGATTCCTTTTCTTGTAAAGCCTTGATTTCTTCAACAGACAATTGGAACAACTTGTATAATAGTTCTTGTTGCAATTCCTTGTTGATCATGAAGTTCAAACAGTTCTTACCTAACCAAACTGGGAACATCAAGTTTTCCTTAACTTCTTCAGCAGAGCCCTTTCTGTCAAAGTAGATGAAAGCACAACCACCAGTGGTGACCTTTTGCATGTATTCCTTGAAACTTGGTTCTAATTTGTATAATTCTTCGTACTTACAGAAGTTGTGGAACATACACAACTTGACAAATTCGGAGTTGCTGGTCTTGTAGATCAAGTTGTTGGTGTCTAAGTCCATGAACTTCAAAGCATGTGGTAAGGCTTCGTTTTGGATTCTCCAGTTGAATCTGGAATTGATATCGGCAACGTTTTGGTCTGGAACAGTCTTCATGGCAGATTGTTGAATGAACATCTTAACACCTGAGAATACCAATTTCAATCTTTGTTCATTGGTTTGAATGACATCCTTAACAATTGGAGAGGTGTAGTAGATGGACTTGACTGGTTCACCAGAAGCATTTCTAACTAACAAGGTATCTTGAGGGAACTTATCATTCAACTTGTAGTAGTTGATTATCTTGTTGGTTATTTCATGGTCAGATGGCAAAAAGATGAATGGTTCTTCGTTGAAGTCTCTTGGCATTCTGGATTTCTTTACTGGTTCAGTAGCAGCAGTGGAAACAGTATCAGCCTTGATTACAGCAGCTTCGTCAACTTCGTTTTCTTCAATCTTTTCATCAATCTTAACCTTCTTGGCTGGGTTTTCAGCACCAACTTTGTATTTTTCAAAGGCAGTGATGAAGAAACCACCAGTGTTTTGTAAGTGAGGGTATACTCTAATACATCTATCTAGCTTAAATTCTTCAATTTCTTCCTTAGTTGGAGGCCACATGGACTTGGATAGCTTGGCACACTTTTCGTCATTTTCATCGTATTCAGCAATTTCTTCAGCTTCTCTGTTGAAAACCTTCCACCAGTTAATACCATCAATTCTCTTTAATCCGTTCAAGTCCTTGCTAGAGTCTAGTAATCTGATTTTCAAACCTCTCTTGACGTTGTATGGATCGGCATTGAATTCTCTGATGGCAGCAGCAACAACAGCTTCATTTTCAATTGGGTTCAAAGAACAAGTACTGTAGACTAATCTGGCTTCATTACCAATCAATTCGTTATCTCCATTGTAAACATTTGGAGTTAATAACTTCAAACCTCTCTTTAAGATGTTCAATTGAATTTGATGTAAACCGTTACCACCTTGGATAGTCCATTCCTTCCAGACATTGACATTCTTTCTCATGGTACCGTCACCAGAACATGGAACATCACATAAGATCTTATCAAATGACATGAAGTTCTTGTTGTCATCACCTAAGAACAACTTAGGGAAGAATTGAGCATCGTGGTTGACGATAATCAAATTTGGAGAGTTGATCTTCTTCAATTGATGGGTTAACATATGAGATCTCTTGAAATCGGCATCATTGGCCATGACAAAACCAGTAGCTTCTTCAGAGGCATGTAAGAACTCTAATAATTGCATGGTTTTGGAACCTGGAGCAGCACACATATCTAAAACTTTATCAGATGGTTGAACCTTCAATAACAATGGAGGAATCATGGAAACTAATTCTTGTCTGGCAATGTTACCTAATACGTTTTCCATGACCAAGAATTGTTGGAACTTCTTGAATTGTTCCTTCTTTCTGATGATGGTCTTTGAAATGTTGTATTGCCATAAAATGTCGTGAACTTCTTCGGTTTCATACCATGGGATAACAACTGGAGCAGCAATAACTTCATCTTCATATTCAACGTTGTGTAAGTGTGGTAAAATGTCCTTCTTGAATAAGTTTAAGATTTCTTTTTGACGAGAGTTATCAGTGGTGATGTTGTTACCGTTGGTAAATCTGAAAGTGATTGGTAAACCTTCTTTGCAAAACTTCTTGAAGGTTTCAAATTCTTCATCATTTTTGAAAATTGGTTGTTGCTTGTAGTAAGTTTCCCATTTGACGTTTTCCTTTTCGATTTCCTTCCAGTTACCAGTTTGAGATCTCTTACCGGAATTTTGCTTGTTGTTAGCTCTTTTATTTCTACCCATTTTTGAATATATATGATCTCCTCTGCGTGTTGGTTTAAACTTTGTGTATTTAAAGCTTCTTATTAATGTATTGAACAGTTTTAAAATAAATGACTAACAAGTGAGTTGTTGGTTTGTTTGGGGATCTTTAGAATAGCCATTGCACCTTGATCACTTAGATGACAACTTTGAAAAATTGAAAAAAAAAAAGAAAAAAAGAAAAGTCTATGGAATTTCCGAAATAGGCAAATTTTGGTGAGCAGATATAATTTTAATTTGTAAAGTCACGTGCATAACGCATATAGCTTTCTCAATCCTCATCTGGTTCTTCAGCATTTAATTCATCCTTGATCTCCTTATACACTCTATCGGCTTCTATGTCTATAATGTCATCAAGAAGCAGTTGTAGTCCCAACATGGCTGATTCATCATACATCATCTCTTTGCTTCTTTCACTTCCTTTCTGCTTTTGAAGATTGTACTCATAAACATGTAAGTATATGGAAAGAACATCCACCAACTGGTCGTTTTCTATAAGGCTGTTATCAGATATTTCTTGTTCTATAAATGGAAATATGTTTTCCTTTTCTTCTTCATTTTCTACGTTGCTCTGTATAAACTTGTTCAAGTACTCATCATATGACTTGTTATAATTGCTGATGTTAAGTAAATGGCTGAACACTGATGGAGGCAAAAACTTTTTTCGTTTGTTATTATTATTAGTATTATTATGCTCTTCGTCGGACATTTTATGTGTTTGTGTTGTTGTCTTTGGGTGATGTGCTCATATGATCTGTTTGGTGAAAGATTTTTGAATCGTGTGGCTTTTTCCTGAAAAAAATACAGGCGTTTTCCTTAACAGACCTTTTTTTCTTTAAATAGTTATCGAAAACTCATAGATTAATGAGATGATGAGTATGTTGAACTAGACCAAATAACCACATAATCCAATAAATAACATGAATTCTCAAAATAAAAATGAACTTCGACAAGATCCTGGCTTGAAAAAATACTTTCCAGAAGGCACTAGCGATGAAGACGTCACCAAAATAGTTTTGAAGATTTTAAAAGAAAGGCAAGAGATGAAAGCGAAACCTGTAGAGACTAAGGAACCACCAAAGCCCCCAAAGAAACCAACAAGCAATAAGAATAAACACGAAAAGAAGAAACCTGAGAAAACTTGTTCTTTCTGTCATAACAAAGGCCATCAAAGAAGTAAGTGTCCTAAAAGGCTATATCCTGGAGTGGATTTATAATCATTACAGTTTGTTTATATAAAAAATATCAATTAGCTTTTTGTAGTTTGTAAAAAAAGATGTACTTGTGTCCGTTAACATATTGTTTAAATTAATCCTCTTTTATTTTATCTTTTATTCAACCTTCTCTCTTTTCCATGGCTAATTCTCTTCTAGCAGCATCTTGTAATAAATTGCAATCCACAAATGATTTCTTTAAATGCACGTATCTTATATTACTACCCCTTATGAATAGATTCTTCAACCCAGCAAAGTGTGGGTTATTTATGTATTCCATGTCACCATTCTCATCAAAGAAAGAGTCTGGTGTGCTTATGTTATCAAGTTTTAGGTTTAAATACTGATCAACAGATTTAAGTGTTCCGGTCAGTTTTAAGTTGTTTTTAAGTTCAACGGTAACTTCTTGGTCTATTAAAGTTTTGAAAAGACTGAAAAATAACATTTTTTTTGGTGGTTTATGTTTATGTATGTTATTCAAGTAGTTGATAGCGTATTTGGTCTAGTTATAACCTCTCTTTTACCATGATTATCGATGTCACTTATCTTTTGAAAGGTAGAGTTGAAAGAAAAGCTTCAAAAAAATTTTCGTTACCTTCAAAAAAAAAGCTGCTATGAGGAACAATTCTCAAAGCATCTTAACTCCGACTTTGAAATCAGCAATATAAAATACAGCTGGAATATGAACATCAATGTAATCAAATTAGTATAATCAAACTAAATGTATAGAAATATATAATCAATTAGAGCAGATCTATTCAATAACTAAGTCTTCGCCCATAACTCTTTTGTATATGTCCTTGACATCTTCAGTCATACTTTCAAAGTGAGACATGGCATCGTAACTTTTACTGATAAATACATTGTCCTTGGAACCATCTTCCTTTGGTTCTAAGATTTCCTTAACTTCATAGAAGGTTTCTTCAATTTCTCCTAGTAAAGCCAAGGCAGGCTTGATTTCATCTAATGGGTTGCCGTCTGGGTTTTCAAGTATGGTGGAGACAATAGCCAAGTTCCAGCCCTTTGGAGTCACAAAGTGCTCAGCACCCAATGCAGCAATGTATATGTCGTTCTTTCTTCCAATTTGGTTTTGTGGTAATATGATTTGTAAAGAATCTCTTTGATCAGTAGAAGAGATCTTGTGGTTTAGCAAACAGATACATCTGATGTACTTTTTACCAGTGGATTGGACCTTTTCTGGGAAGTAGGAAGGATCAGCAATAACGATTGGAGCCTTAACTGTACCTTGCGGAATGGTCAAAGATTCAAACTTGCCTTCGTCGTTATACTTGATGTCAGAAACAGGAGTGTTTAACATGTAAATACCACCGTACAAGGCAGATAATCTAGCAAATGCTTGTGGCAATTCACCTAGACCGTATAGTGGGTACAAATATGGAGATTTACCAGCACCGAACTTGGCTACAGATTGGGAGTATAAGATGATTCTTTCAATACATTCTTTGCAAGGTTCCTTGACGTAATCATCAGTTGGGTATAAAGCCATGGCATGACCAATAAAATCTTGGGAAGAGTTACCCAA
>JAJMDF010000284.1:0-15944 GCA_030573475.1 Hanseniaspora thailandica (nom. inval.) | reverse complement strand
CAGTACCTACAGTACTGAGGTCACCACCGGCTTTGTTCTTGATAACTCCGCAGTCATCTCCACCATCTACTATGTTGCTACTCCTGAAGCCCATGAAACCTCATACAGCACTGGCTATTGGACCGGTCTTGGCACTACCACTTACGCTACCAGCTACTCCACCTTCAGTGGCGCTGATGGCAAGGAAACTGTCGACACCATTTACTATATCCATACACCAGAACCAATAACCAAGCATGGAACTGAAACTAGAGTTACTACCAATGGTACTGTGTTGACTACTTACTCTACAGCTTACAGCACCTTTACTGGTTCTGACAGCTCCGAGACCATTGACACCATCTACTATGTTGCTACTCCAATGTTAGTAACTGGCCATGAAACTGAAACCAGAATCACCACCAATGGTACTGTGTTGACTACTTACTCTACAGCTTACAGCACCTTTACTGGTTCTGACAGCTCCGAGAACATTGACACTATCTACTATGTTTCTGTGCCAAGATTGACTACTGGCCATCAAACTGAAACTAGATTTACTACTGAAGGAACTGTATTAACCACTTACTCTACATCTTATTCAACATTTACTGGATCAGATGGTGCTGAAACAATTGACACCATCTACTTTGTAGATGAACCAACAACGGCCAAAGCAACCACACGAACAACCGCAACAACCAAGATCACTAAACATGAAAGTTTTACCTCATTCACAACCAGTGGATCAATTTTAGTTACTTACAACACTGTATTTACTACATTCACTGGAAATGATAATTTGGAAACTGTTGAAACTATTTACTATGTTGCTACTCCTGAACAAATTGTTTACGAGACACAAACAACTACCATTGTTTCTGATGTTACTGTTCTAACTACTTTCTCTTCATCTACATCCACAATTAATGGATCTGATGGTATTGAAGCTGTTGATGTTGTTTACTATGTCGCTTCTCCTTACCCAACTGTTTACACTACTGAAACCAATATAATAGGAAGTTTGATTGATGGAACAACTACATACTCTTCTTCCATGTTAACTATTTCAGGATCAGATGAGACCAATACAATAGAAACTATCTACTATGTTGCTACTCCAATACCGGTTGTTCATAATGCTGAAACATTTACTACTACATTAGATAATGTTGTTTCAACAGTCACCTTTGTTACAAGCTATGCCACTATTACAGGATCTGATGGTACTGATACCATTGATACAATGTATTATGTTGCTGTTCCAGGAACACAGACATCTACTACAACTTCGATTGCTCCATTGTTCTCTAATACATCCACAAGTACACAAACTTCATCGATTACCAGTACTACTTCATTAATCACAACAACTTCTCATAGTACACAGACTTCTTTGACTACCACTTCAACAACAACTAATACTACTTCGACTACTTCTACCTCTACAACTTACAGTGCTGCTTTAACTACTACAATCTCCAATGTTGGAGATGTGTCATTACCAACCAACTCTATGTCAGATACAACAGCTGCCTTTTCTTTCACACTATCAGGTAAAGATTACAGTGGATTCTTATTATCAGCTATTTCAGCAAATGGAACCACATTTGATCTATCATCTGTAACTGTTACAGATTCAAACGGCAATACTGTTGGGGTTACAGATAACGAATCTACATCAACCATGTTATACATAGAATATGGAACTGTTGATACTGAATCTATAACTATAAGCTTCAATGATATATTGAGCAGCTCAAGTATTACTGATGTTAGTCAACCAGTAACTATTTACTTGCCGGTTACTTCCAGCTCCAAGAGATCTGTTAGTTATGAAAAGATTGTAGTCAATTTGGTTGCCAGCTCTAATCCAAGTTCAACAGCTGTCAGCTCTATTGTATCGAGTGATCTTGTTGGTAATAAACCATCAGCCGCTGAAGTTGCAGCAAGTGCCGCAAGTGATGACACTACTACAAGCACATCATCTACTTCCACTTCTACAACGACCACAAGTGTATCTACCACATCAACAGGTGTATCTACTACATCAACAAGTGTATCTACTATATCAACAAGTATATCCACTAGCTTATCTACTAGTTCGTTATCTTTTAGCACAACTATTTCTGTCACAAGCTCTATCACCTCAACTTCAAGCACTTCATTAGTTTCGTCACCATACTACACCAATAGTTCTGTAGTAACTACCGGAACTGATACAAGTGCTGTAGCTACTTTGATAAGCACATCTTCTGCAAGTGTACAAACATCATTGACAACTTCAACTGCTAATACAGATATTTCTAATACTGTAGTATCAACTACGTCTAGTAGCACAAGTGCCACTGTTTCTTCTACATCAAGTGTTTTAACTGTCACAAGCTCTTCTAGCTCAATAGCTTTAAGTACTACAGCTATATCTACATCCAGTGCACAAAGTGTCACAAGTATACCACCAGATAGTATTTCAACCAAAGGAAGTATAAGCACCCCAGCTTTAGTTTCAAGCATTACTTCTACAGCTAATGCTTTATCTACAAGTGAAACTACTGAAATTGGCTCAACATCTTCTACTTCTGCTTTGGAAAGCACAACAGCTTCTACATCAACTTCCACTTTTTCTGCTGCTACAACTTCTTTAGACTCAATATCATTTAGTGCAAGTGCCACAATTGTTACAAGTCAACAAGGTGCTACAAGTGCTGTTGGAACAGGAGCAGCAGGAAATGCTGAAACTACAGAAGCTAATTCAGGAAGCAGAGCTTCTACTTCACAAAGTGTATATCAAGTTTATACAACAAAGGTCCCAGCAACTACTACTAGAAAGTCCACGAATGCACAAGGATCAGTTATTACAGCTACTGTTTTGACTACAAGCTTACAAACAGTTACATGTACAGAAACTAAGTGTATTAAGTCTAGCTTACCAGTGACTACAGGACAAGTACCTACAACAACAGCTGGATCAAGTGAATCATCTAGTGCAGCTCAAGGTTCTGGTTTAGGTTCGGCATCAGATAACTCTTCAGGCTCTGGATCAAACAACTCTTCAGGCTCTAACTCAGGTTCTGGCTCAGATAACTCTGCGGGTTCTGGATCAAACAACTCTGCAGGTTCTGGTCAAAATGGAGGATCATCCAACCCAGCTAAGAGCACAGCTGCCAATGACACAGCTTCTTTGGCTAAGACTACAAGAGCAAGTTCATCTTCAACCCCAACCATATTGGCCCCATCTCCAGCTATAACCACAACAGCACAATCAGGCATCCCAACCTCAAGTGAGTACATGGGTGCAGCTTCTGGAAATGTCAAGGCCGGTATGTTCAGTGTGATCTTTGGATTTGTTTTAGTCATGGTATTATAAGCACATTAGGATTAGCCAAAAATAAAAAAAATTAAATTAAAGATTAAGAAAAATTATAAATGTTCGTTAGTTATTTAACCATGTATTGGTTTCGTCACGTTTTGATATTGAATGTGAC
Organism: Hanseniaspora thailandica (nom. inval.); assembly: GCA_030573475.1. Lineage (NCBI taxonomy): Eukaryota > Fungi > Ascomycota > Saccharomycetes > Saccharomycodales > Saccharomycodaceae > Hanseniaspora > Hanseniaspora thailandica (nom. inval.). The sequence goes on along the minus strand of JAJMDF010000284.1, from coordinate 12,480 downwards.
TATTTGAATTTTAAAATAAGTATAAAATAAAATGCTATATATGATGTCTTTCTTCAAATAACAAAAAAAAAAATAATAATAATAAAATAATAATAACTATATGTGCTTTTTTGTCTTTATTCGTGTTAATGATAATGTCTTATGAGCATATCTTTATTCTTTTAATTATTCAAAAAAAAAAAAAAAAACGTTGAATGTCGGTGTTAAGAGTTATGGTGTAGACACGTGACTACACGCCATAATGTAAAATTAGGTGAAGGAATGTTTTGTTTAAGTCCAACACCAATAATAAATTCTTACTCAGCCATTCTCAAAGGTGTTGAACCAGCTTCGAAGAAGTTTCTCTATTTTGATTTGTTTGAAAGTTGTATGAATATAGATTTTATTTATTACATATATAGATAGATATATGTAATAAATATTAACTATTACAATCGTGTAAGACCATATACAAGAAGGGGGAATGGTGTTGATGATATTTGTTTGTGGGTAGTCACGTGTTTTATGGCCGATTTGTTTACACTCTTAAAAAAAAAAACTAAAGAGAAATTTAACTTTTAAAATGTAAACTTTGGAAGAAAAATTTGGTTAGAGTAAATAGCTTTATGTCCGAATATTAAAAAAAGAGAGATACGCTACACACGTCAAATATTAAATCAATTGATGGAAAATATCATGAGAGAAATCATATAAATTGGATTTTACACAACTTATTTATGTGTAAACACACCTAATTTTTAATCATATAAATAAATTCACTTTTCAAGCATCTCAGTGGTTTTTAAAGTTTTTTAATTCACTAAACAAGTTATAGTTAAAAATTGCGTTGAAAAATCTTAATTTTTTTAACAAAATCCTGACAATTTTAGGCTTTATTTAAGCTCAAATTTGTCTATAATCAGGCAAGATTAATGTCAACAGATAGCCAAAGATGACTTTATTATAGTCAATTACTTTTTTATACGTGTTCAATATTATTTGAATAACATTTTAAGACTAAAATGATTTTGCCATTTTGAAATCATAGGGGGGTACACAGGCCGTTTTTCCCAATAATGAAAAATAAAACTTTTAAACATCTATAACCTCTTTTTTAAATCTTCATTTCATGTTAAAAAACTTGATTCATAATGTTCTCAAAGTTTGCATACTAAAAACACAACGCTTGGTGATTGTAATCTATGTCCAAATGTCAACTCGTCTATATGTAAAACATTTAAAATTTGATGCTCCTCTTTTTTAATTTTGTTAATAAAAATTGCTTAAGTCCGACCAAAGATTGTCATTTTTTACAGTTTGAGATACCAAAACCTCAATCATGCCTTACCAAAGCATCATTATACATTTTATCACCAGCTTAACTAGCGGAACACCCAATGTACCAGCAGAACAGCATTCTATATCTCCCCATTTAATTCCTTCTGCGATCAAAACCCTCCTCTCTTTTAATTATAGCCTGTTGGCTGTTTGAACATTCTCGGTGGCTGGTGGGAAATTCCCTTAGACAAGGAAATATGCCAGGATTAAGCGCGTTTGCTCCTAGTTGGGAATTAACATCTCCCAAAACAGCAATAGCGCTCTTGCTTTTTGCCACACTCCTCGTTTTTGTTCCCACTTGCACAACATTCTTGTTTACTGTTCACACTCAAAGTTCTTAATTTCTTAAACTTTAGCAACCAAGAATGTCACCCAACCGCTCAGCAAAACTGAATATAATTCTACATTACTGCTAGCAGTGTATCCTAATATGTCACCAGCAATTTTTCACACTACATCAAGTCACACCATAAGCTGGCTCAGTCAATTAACAACTTTCAACGCTTCAAGCAAAATAAAAAAAAGCTCAACATTCTTCATTTCCCAAGAACATACAAACTCTTTGATTTGTCCCTGGGTATGCCATGAAATTGCTTCTATATGTGCATCATTTGTCTTTAATTTTGAAATTGTATACGTCAAATTGTGAATTGCAACGTTTGGCTGTACCCTGTTAAGAAAAAAAAAATACCCTCCTACTCTTTGCAAATTATATAATTTGCAAAGACTTTGAATACTATGAAAGTCGAGAGTTGCTCATGGCTCAGTACTGTATTAAAATAGAAGAAAAGGATTTCTTCTTTTATTGCTGTTGTAGAAATTACACTCGTTTTCGTATGGTATTTTCAAAAAAAAAAATACAAATCAACAAAAATTGAAATTATTCTGAATGTATTTAAACTTCATGTTGAAATGTTTTAAAAAATTCAAATTAATAAAAACAGAAGATACGTTCTAATTTATGCTGCTTCCATTTAAAAAATTTGAATTTTGTTAGTCTTTATTGGCAATCATTATTTCTGGATTAAAAAAAGAATCGAACAACTATTTAAAAAAAGAAACTATCAGAAAACCAAAAAATCAAATCAAAACCTAGTTCTAACTTCAAACTTTTGAAAAAATGTTGAACGTGTTCAGTAAATTCTTTTTACTGTTTGTTATCAACAAAATTGTTTTTGTAAATGGTGCTAGTACCGTTTCTTCTTCAAATACAACTACAGTCAGAAGTGATGTCCCAGACAGAACTACTTACTCGACAACTTCTTTTGCCACAACAGGTAATCATGGTGTAATCACTGATGAAACCATCTACTTTGTTGCTACTCCATTCCCAACTACCGGTCACACCACTGAGACTAGATTAATCACCAGTGGTTCCATATTGAACACCTATGCTACTTCTTTCTCCACCACTGCCGGTGCTGACGGATCAAGCACAATTGACACCATCTACTTTGTTGCCACCCCAACTATTGCTCATTTGGTATTTGCCACCACTGTCGACTCCAAGGTTGATGCCTTGACTACTTATTCCACCGAATTCAGCACTAACACTGACAAGAATGGTGAAGAGACCATTGATACTATCATCTATGTTGCTACTCCATTCCCAACTACTGGTCACACAACCGAAACTAGATTAACCACCAGTGGTTCTGTTTTAACCACTTACGGTACTAGTTTTAGCACCACCATTGGTAAGGACGACTCTACAACCATTGACACCATTTACTTTGTTGCTACTCCAAGTACTGACTTTGAAAAGATCACTACTACAGTTACCTCTGATGTCAAGGAATTAACTACCTACACTACTTCTTTGACCACCTTCATTGGTAAAGACAAGATCAAAACTGTTGATAGTGTTATTTACGTTGCTGAGCCTAGAGTCACTTCCACCGAAGTTGAAACCACCACTGTCACTTCTAGTGTTAAAGCTTTGTCAACCTACACCACCTCTTTGAGAATCACTACTGGAACTGATGGAATTGAAACTATTGATAGTGTTATCTACATTGCTACTCCATTACCAACTACTGGTCATACTTCTGCCACCTCTACTACTTCAAGTGGCTCTATTTTCACCACTTACAGTACTGGTACAAGCACCTATGTTGGAACTGATAAGTCAACCACTATTGAAACTATCTACTATGTTGCCACTCCAACCATTGCTCACTTGTCCATGACCACCACAACCTTGTCCAATGTTGAGGATGTTACTACTTACACTACCTCTTTGACTACTACAACTGACAAGAATGGCGAAGAGACTATCGATACTATTGTTTACGTTGCCACCCCCATTCCCAACTACTGGTCACACGAGTGAAACTAGTTTAACAACTAAGGGAACTACTTTGGTTACTTACCGCACTCAATTCAAGACTTTAGTTGGTAAGGATGGTTCCACCACCATTGATACCATCTACTTTGTTGCTACTCCAACTACTGGTCACAAGACCGATTTCACCACCATTACTTCCGACATTGACGCTGTCAAGACATTCTTCACTTCTTTGTCAACATTTGTTGGTAAGGATGGATTTGACACTGTTGACTCTGTTGTTTACGTTGCCGTTCCTCAAAGCTCTGTTTTTACTACTGAATCCAGCATAACCAAGAGTATTATGAGTGGTACCACCACTTACTCCACTAAGGTTTCTACATTTATAGGAAAAGATAACGTTGCCACTGTTGACACCATCTACTACATTGCTACTTCTGAATCTGTCATCCACATTGCCACTACTACGTACACTACCTTGACCAATGTTGCCTCTACCACCACCTTTGGTACTAGCTTTATCACCAAGATGAGTTCTAACGATGTTGCCACTATTGACACTGTTTTCTATGTAGCTGTTCCAACCACTGCACCTGCTGTTGTGACTACTGCCAAGAATGTTGGTGCTATTTTCATCCCAACTGTAAGCATTGCTCATGGTACTTGCAACATGTCCTTTGAAGTTTCTGGTGAAGACTACAGTGGTATGCTAATGGTTGCCAATGCTGCTAATGGCACTAGCTTTGATTTATCCAGTGTCAAGATTGAAACTTCCAATGGTACTGCCATCGATGTTGTTGAAAACAAGAGCACCAACAAGCTCTTATACCAAATTTTGGGAAAAACAAAGGCCAGTGCTGTTACAATTAAGTTCAGTGAGATTGTAGACAAATCTGTTGCTGTTGTTAACCAATTGGTTCAAATCTACGTTCCAATTTCTACCAACAAGAGAGCCACTTGTTACCAAAAGGTTGTTGTCAAGTTGAGTTCTGATCCATCTTCTGGTAGTTCTGTCGTTTCTTCTGATGTTGTTGATACTTTACCATCTTTTGCTGAAGCTTCTTCCACCAACAGTACTCAAACAACTGCCATCACTACCACTAGTACTACTATTAGTAGCGGGTTGTTTAATGTTACAAATACTGCCTTGTTGACCTTCAATGGTACAACCAGTGGTATTACCAAGACCTCTGCTTCTGATTTAAGTTCCGGTGCTTCTAGCTCCGTTGCTATTAGTTCAAGTTCAAGCTTAAACTGGAACATCAGTGCCACTAGTGTATTTACATCAAAAGCTGGTAATGCTGTTTCTCAATCCACTGGCACAGTTGGATCTTTAGCTGGTAAGTCGTTTTCTTATTCTGCTGATGCATCTCAATCATACTTGACCAAGACTGATACTGTTACATGCACTGAGACTGAATGTCAAGCATCAACTTCTATTACCAAGACTCAAGTTTACCAAGTATACACCACTGCTGTTACTTGCTCATCTTACAGTGTTCACACTAATGCTTCTGGAAATACCATCACTTCCACCATTTTGACCACTAGTTTGGAAACAGTCACATGCACTGAGACCAAGTGTATCAAGCCAGTTTCTTCAACCAAGGGTACTATTTCCACAGCTGCCAATGGTTCATCTTTAGTTTCTTCTTCAGGTAAGCCAGGCTCCACCAAGGCTACTTCTGCAGTCTCCATTATTTCTGCTTTTTCTTCTAAAGCTACTGTTGCTGCTACCTCCACCCATGAAGGTTCAGCTATTTCTTTGATATCTTCTAGAGGTTTCAGCATGATCATTGGTTTGTTCTTGTTCTTCTTGATTTAAAGATGATGTCAAGACACCTGATCACTTATTATTAAAAATAAATGATAATAATATTATCATAATGTTCGTTATAAAGTTTGATTCATCAAACTTCCTTTATATAAAAAAAATATAAATTTTCTTGTTTTGAAATCCAACTTTAATTTAACAACTCTGGGTTCAAGGTTCTGAGTCCTATGACCAATCTGACATCTGCCACGTTCTTCAACCCTTCCAAAAGCGGCAACAACTTCAACAACTCAATATCCCTGGGGTCTCCGTACCAGCTCTTGATTTGGATTCCATTATCCACATCCTCCTTGAACGACACGGGCATATTATCAATGATGATCATTGATTCTTTTGAAATAAACTTATTACTCTTTTTTTTACCCCCTCCGAGATCTGAAGATGGATGACTAAAGGCAAGGTCTGGCTGGGCAAACATCTCCGTGATGTAATCGAGTGGTTTTATGTATCCACTTTGTGCAGCTTTGCAGTCCTTTCTGTAGAGCTTGTGGATGAACCTGACGCCGGAAAGTTCTTCGAGTTGGGTAATGATGGGTTCAGAGTATTCACGCAAAGAGGCGGTGTAGATGGTTATGTCATACCAGATGTTGCAGGTTTTAAGGAATTGTATGAGATAAGGTCTTTGATACACTTTGTATATGGACGTGACGTTGGTTTGCTTTGTGTTGTGAGAGTTGGCAAAGATGGCTGGAATATTGGTGTTCTTGGAAAGCTTAAATGAAACTTCTATTTGGAACGAATCAACTTTGTTGAATGTTCGAATATGTTTGGTGTCTGGGGTTTCCATGTTTATTGATGAAACATTGCCGTCTAAAATACGTATTTCTTCCCCATCTAGCTTTTCAAACTTGTTGCTCAACTCTTCAGAAACATTTGTGGAATGAATCAACGTTTCATCTAGATCAAGTATTAATATCTTTCTTTTGGTTAAGACAGATTGTGGGATGAGTTTCTTAGGAAAAAACAATCTTTCTTGTTCTTCGCTGCCTAAATCTTTATCAACCAGTCCAAGACTGGCACTTATGTTGTTTGGATCACTGTTCAGAAGTGATGAAGAGTTGATCTTGGTGGTGTATGTATCAAAGAAGTAAAACGGCGATAAGATAATGTAAAAAAACATTAATAGAAATTCGTAAAGGATGGTATGGAATATTTTGACCAGATTTATCTGTTTTTTAGATTTTGGAGCATTCCGCAGTGTATGAAACTTTACTTCTTCTTTGACATCTTGTATGTTTGTATCGGTGTATATTTTGTTATCGATTATCTTTTCATTCAAAGTAGTTTCTTGATCTGGACTGATAATATCGTGGGTGTTCTTATCATTTGTGTCGGTATTCTTATTCTTGAAGAATATGTTAGACACATTAATGATCGTATTCATTTTATTTAAGTAAAGACTTTGGTAGTATGTACAGTGTTGATGTTTCTTTGGGGTGATATCCTAACAGATATTCTTCACATGGTGATGAACATTGAAGAAACACACACTCCCCCAAATAAATCTGTAAAACAAGAAAACGCTACCATTTTAAAAATTTGTTGACACTTTTTTCATCGAGTCACGTGAAAATGTTTAATTTAACACGTGATTTCATGTTTAGGATTTAATTAAAAATTACAACTTTTTAAATTTTTAAATTTTAACAATTCCTCCTGTTATATACACTTGTACTTGTTCAAAACACACGTTCTGTACCAGCACACATACTCATTATCATCCTTAAACTGTTTCACTTTATTGCTAACCAACCCCTTGACCAGATTGAGCATCTTCATCTTCTCTTCAAACCCATCTTTAGACTTTTTATCTTGTCCAAAGAAATCATCATAAATCAAGTTGCCCACTGACAAACCATCTTCATTTGCTTGCATGTTGATATATGTTAAAAAATCGTATATTCTCATAGCAAATAATTGATTCATACTCACATCTAATGTTTTTAAATTCATGTCAAACAAATCTTTGAAAAAAGAATTAGTAATTCCAGTGATATAACTACAATGTGCATCGAAGTCTAAGTTATTCAATGAGAATACCTCCAAGTTTGGCATTAGTTCATGAAACTTTTTCATATCTGTGATGAAAAACTTAGAAATGTCTACGTTGGGATTAAACTCAGCTACTCTTTCTGCTGGCATGTACTTCAGGTTTAAATTGTCGTTTAAACATAAAAATTTCATGTTCTGGTTGAGCAAATTTTCCAAAATAGGCTTGTTAATACTTGTTTCTATCAAGGTAAGTTCTTCAAGTTTAGGCCATGATGGGATAATAAAAAACCTTTCCAAAAAAACATCAGACACTTGGCTCGTGTCGTAAACGTCCTTGATTAAGATAAAGCTGTTCATTGAAGTGAAACTGTATCTTAGATTTGATGAACTGTGTAATGAAAATGTCTTTAAGTTGTTCAAATCTTTCAAAAGTAGAAATAGTTTAGGTAGTTGTGGTAGTGATGGTATTCTCAACAACTCCAGCTTTGTTATTTTCAATGGATTGGCTCTAATATATCCAAACAAGCTATTCATGTTGTAAATGCTGAAATTCTTCAAGGTTATCTCCTTCAAGTTGGTAAATATCTCATCGAACTTTATGAATATCTCCATAAAAACTTTGTTCTTCGTATACTTGTTAAGTAGTGGAAACATTGCCATATCCAAAAAGCTAATAACTTTCAAGCTTTCAACATTAGTAGTTTCTTGACGTCTCAAAACTGATCCATCATAACACTGTATAGCCTGACTACTAGACTTGATACCAATCCTTGCAGTTTCTTTAATATACACCATATTGATATAATCTATAGACAAACTAGTCAATGATGCAGTTGTGAAAAGCAAAAATGAGTTTTCCAAAAATCTATAATTTTCATTGATGATTTTACCTATTTTTATAGTCAGTCTTTCTATCTTATGACCACCTTTACCAATCAGACTAAGCGGAAATATGCTAATCAATGTCCATGAATGATTGATTATACAAAGTTCTTTCACCCTCACTAGATTGATCATTTGTTGTATAGTTTTAAGATCAATAGTCAAAGACAACGCTGGTTTTAAAGTATCAAAATCAAAAACAAGTTTCTCAATCGGAATAGTTCTAGCTTTGAACACTGAAATCATGCTGTAAAACTTCTGGAAAGAAGCATCATTGTCTATGAGTATGTTTTTATAAAAGATCTCCATTTTGGGTAGATAAGTATTACTAACAAACCTGTTTACTAAAGAGTTGCTGCACCGAAGTTCGAGGAAATCGTTTTTATTCAAAGAAGATAGAATCTTCATGTTCACATCATCTGGGAGGTAGTATAGAAACTTTGGAATGTGTTTTTTAGGTTCTTTAATCATTGCTTTGTATTTCTTAAGTTCCTTTCGGAGAAAAATATCATCTGCAGTCATATCCTCCTGTGCTAAGTTTCTTCCTCTTTTAATAGGCTTAACAAGATTGATCTCTTTTTTAAAAGTGGTGTAAGCTTCCTTTATAGCTGATATTCTATTCTGATTACTCTTTTTATTATCATAATTGCTGTTCTTTAAGAGAAATGTGAACTTATAGTAGAATTTGTCTACGTATTTGACATTAGTAGCTGGGGTTTTGGAATCTATAATACATTTTGTCAGCACTAGTAATATGTAGTATCCTTTGATAAAGTCCAATTTTATAATATATTTACATGTTTCATGGTATCTTTTGGTGAAATCTTTCAACTTTTCTCTATTTTTAAGAATGCATCTTGCATAATACTCCAAACATTTGAGTATGTCGTCTTTACAAGTGGATAAAATAGCATCATTTTTTAATATGTTGATCACTTGTGGAATAAGTCTGTCGAAATCGTTTGGTGAATTAGCCACATAAAAGCTTTTGCATGATTCCACTAATGTTTTGATCTTATACCCATCCCCTGATGGCATTATCAATAAAGAGGTTATCTATAAATCTTGGTTATTACTTTTGGTGATACAAGTTATAGCCTTATTTTTTAATTATGGAAGATTAAATGTGTGTTTTTTTTGTTCAAGTTTTACGCGTGCTGCTTGAGAGTTTTTGAAAGCGTGTTTGGCACGTGATTACCAATGGTCTATTAAGTGATTGATCAATAATTAAAGATTCCAGGAATATTAAAAAGCAATTGATATTCTAAATAACAAAAAAAAAAAGACACTAAACTATATATCTTATACATTAAAGATTATTTAATAAAGATAACTCATTGAATTACGTGATATTGATTTTCTTACATATGGTATATCTTAATTACCCTGACAGTATAATTCTTAATAGATTATTACCTAATTGGGACAAAATGTTATTCGCTACACAGTTTATTATACACACACTTTCCTTAAATCCGCAAAAAAATTTAATAATCACGTGTTTTTTTGTATTTTAGCGGAGTAAAAAAATACACCAAAACTTTTTACACGTTAAGATCGCTTAGTTTATACTTTAGATCATTTAAACTTTGTCAAAGATTATTTAAACATCTTTAGTTCTATCACCATGCAAAACCATTGCCCTTTCACAAATAAACAAATAAATGTTCTTTTTGCTTAAAATATTAAGCTATGCTTTGATATTGACAGTTTTCTCAGTTCTTATAGGAACTCTGCCACTTTTCTACTCAACATTCTTAATCAAATACAGACCACACTTCATCAACCTATCAAAGGGTATTATTCTCAGCACAATCTTTATAATCATTGTTCCTGAAGGTATGGAAGTATTGGAAGATGATGTTAAAAACTTAGGTCTTTATATAGTCTTTGGGTTCATATTTGTATACATAATCGAAGAATACATCCATTTATTCACTCATGAAAAACGTAGCTCAAACTTATCTCAAGTGAACAGCAATTCAACTGTTCCTTTACAATCATATTATCAACTTTTCAACATAAAAATCACATTCAACAAGATGGCGAATAATTCAATCACATTTCCGTTATTCATCCATGGACTTACAGACGGGTTCACCATGGGATTCATAACCATTTCAGAAAACCAAAAGATAAACACTGTGATCTTGTTATCCACTATTATACATAAAATCCCTGCGTTGATTTCATTAGTAATGATTTTAATGCTTCAGCGAAACCTCGGAAAACTAGAATGTTTGGCAAACTTGAATTGGTTTGCATTATCTACACCTATAGGCTTTGTTCTGACATTTTTATTCCTTAAAATGTTCAACATCAAGAATGAAAAGGTGATTGGGATGTTTTTGACTGCATCTGCTGGATCTTTGATTTATGCTTTGATTCAAACTTTTGTAAGTGATGGAGAAGTTTCCAATGTGGACACCAGATTCGACATACAAACGGATTTCTCAATAAATGATTATGATGACGTTGAGAGCATTCAAGAAGAGATAAATCCAAATTCAAAAGTGGCGTGCTTCATAGGTGGTTGTTTAATACCGTTTGTGATATCTCTATTCATCAAAGAGTAACTTTTTATCTATTAAACTAATAAAGAAATACTTTTATAATATATTTTTTTTGGATCTATTTCAATAACTTTGCTCTCAATTTAGCAAGCTTGGTGTTCTTGGTGGATGGTTGATTACCATTAGCTTTATTAACTGTGATTCCATTACTTGTTTTAGTCCCCATCACACTCAACTTCTCAATTAAAATACCATTCTGCTTCACTCTTTCTGTTTTATTCTTAGCACTTCTGAGTAGTTTCAACTTTGATACTTTTTGTGTGTTCTTTTGTTTTTCAATCTCTACATAATCATCTCTCTTGGCATCATACTTCTGTTGTTTGACTATAGGCTTGGCAAAATCCTCGTCTTTGAAAACTTTCTTGGTATTTTTTGGAGTTTCATCAATGGATTCTAAAAAGCCTAAATCTAATTCCTCAAGATCGTTGTCATCTTCGAAACCAGGATTGGCCCTGTTCATGGCAGCTTTCACTTCCATTTGTTTAAGTTGTTCATCAAAGGCCTTCAACTTTTCCATTTGAAGTTGTTCCTTGGACTTTTGTCCTTTAGATTCATTTAATTCCGCTTTTCTTTGTTCTGATTCCTTCTTTTGGATCAGGTTTCTCATCTGTATAAGATTTTTATTCTTCTTGGCTATTCTGACTTGCTTTTTGATAAAATCTTGTTGTTCTTGTTCCATTGAAGTATATTTATCCTTGGACTCTTTGAAATCCATGGCAGATGGTTGATCATCCTCATCGCTGTCGTCTTCTATGGCTGTGTTTTTGATTTTTGGAACAATAGGTTGGTTCAGTATTTCCTCAGTAAATTTAATCTTAGCCATTGTAAAATAAAATATCTATTTATTTATATATATATGTATTGGTTTGTTTTGGGTGTTTGATATGATTATACAATAATTCTACGATGATCATGTTTTCAAAAAAATGACTTATAGGAATGAACTATTTTTTCCCTCCAACAAGAAATCTTTTCAAAAAGGCCAAAATAGGTAAAATTCAAGCTTTATGTCCGAGAAAAAAAAAAGAAATGCGCCAAGCTGGTAGGTCACGTGGATAAAATTATTAACTCCGACAATCAGCCACACATACCAATTAATTAAAATCAACGTCAATAGGTTCATGATGATAGTTGTCATTACAAATTTAAGTATAAAATATATAGCTATAGAAGAGTTATAGTAATAAATGTTGATAGTCATTATTTATATTTCCAAAAAGAATATATCTTTTTAATACATTATCAACTAATGCTTAATCAATTCAATTTCTATTCATCAATCATCTTTCCGCAATAACCTAAGAATATACAAACTAACCACTTCACATCAAGATAGTTACCTGTGTTTACTGAATACACCAATACTCCTATTACCACAATCAACACAACCAACGTAAATGTCTTTGGATAGTAATAGTACAAGTTAATCAAAATGTCAATGACTGGTTTACAAAAATCACCCAATGGGTTGCCAGCTGGACATGCACATGGGTCCTCAACAATCCCTCTCTCAAGATCAGAAATTTCATTGTTATCAATTGCACCATACGGAGAACCTTGGTTGACTGGCGCAGATGGGCTATAAATGGGTATCA
>JAJMDF010000283.1:0-17620 GCA_030573475.1 Hanseniaspora thailandica (nom. inval.) | reverse complement strand
ACTACTAAGTATTATAAACTTTCAGAGCTCACTTATATCAACAGAAAAGATGCACTTGAAAGTTCCTTAAAGCAGAAGTTTATTAAACCTAAGGTAGTGGCTCTACCTAAGACAACTAACACGACTTCAACATCAACTGGAGGATTAAAGTTTCCTTCAGCACCAACTCACGATCTGTAAAATCCAAAAAAAAGGTATTATTATCTTAATATATATTTGTCATATTTTTAAACTAATGTTTATACACACTGGAAAGCCTGTCACCAGTTAATGTACACATTCTCTCAAACTTATTATCACTGGTATCAACAACATCAAAGTCTGTAATGATGAAATCCAAGAACCATAGTGAAGTAGCATAAGCCAATGCAGCTTTATCCAAAACCCTTCTACTCTCCAATTTATACCCCAAGCGAGCAAACTTCTGAGACAATCTCCATAACGAATCCTGGATTTGTTGGTTTGACCATGCATTCTGGTTTGTTTCCACACTTTTTCCACTCAAAGTCTGTGAATTCACAAACAACTCATACTGTGCTTCCACTGAGTCTAAGATGAAATCAAATTTATCTTTGAAATATCTCAATGTTTCGTAGTCCTTGTCCTTGTAAATATCCATCTGTTTTTTCAAGTACCCCAAAAACCAGATTTTTAGTTGGATCAACAACTCCAACTCATTGTTCTTCTGTCCGTAAAAATCTAGTTCCTCTTGTTTTAAATACTTCATAAAGACGTGGGTTTTGGATAATTGGCGGACTTTGGAAATATCACCATTTTGCTCAATGATTTTCTGGGATGCAAAAATGTTGTCATTCTTTGCCAATTTGGCCTTCAGTCTGTTTGGCAACTCAGTCGTCAAGTCCAAGTATTGGTCGTATCTTAATACCAAATCCGTTCTGGTATTTTTAGTGTTTAACTTGCCGTGTTGGTTTTCATCAGAAGATACTTTGGATGCATTTTGACTGCTGGCGTTGGAGGAGATAGATGCAGATCTGAAGGCTTTGGTAATGGCCTTGGTCATTCCTGCAAAAGAAGAAGATCTTCTCTTTTTCTCCTCAAAGACGTCGTTACTGCCATTGCTCAAGTTGCTGTCCCATCTCAACTTTTGAGCTTCAGTTTCAGCAGTTAGTCTCAAAGCGTGTTTGGCAGCTATACCACTGTGATCACTCTTGTTTGAAGATGTTCTGTTTGAAGAAAGTTTGGATTTTCTTCTAGGACCATTGAACAGAAACTCGTTGGTGGTGATGATAGCTTCGTTTGGGATCATAAGATAACCATCCTTTTCAGAGTACTTTTGACTTGAAGTGGTTGTTTTTCTTGGGTCTTCTTCGTCTTCTTCATCTGATGATGAGTCAAATACTTCATTGTAAGTAATGGCCTCTGGGTTATAGGCATTACTATGAGATTTACTAGAGGGTTGTTTCAATGCTGATAATTTTTCCACTTCAAAGGTGTCCTCTTTACTTTCAAACCCTTTAACCAAATGATGGTCAAAGAATTCCTCATACGACATACGCTTTACAGGATCATATGTCAACAATCTTTTGATCAAAGTCTCCATGTTATCATCAAGTATATCATAGTTGTCGAAATCTTCTTCTTCTTCATCACTGCTCACACTAGAGTTAGAGCTCAGACTACTATCAGAACCAGAAGTTCCAACTGTAGGAAATTTCAACCCAATAGTCTTGATCTTATTCAACAAATCAATATAGTTCTTTGCCTGGAAGGCTGGTTTGCCAAAACACATTTCATAAATGACACACCCAACAGACCATAAATCAATCTTGGCATCGTATTTCTTGTATGACAATATTTCTGGCGCCATCCATTGCGGAGACCCACATAGAGTTTCAGCCATTGATTGTTGAGGCAAAAATCTTGCAAAGCCAAAATCAGCAATCTTAAGCACTGGCACTAGGTAATCGGGATGTGAGGTTAGCAATAAATTCTGTGGTTTTATGTCCCTATGTATTAAATTTTTAGTTTGTATGAAATGCAAGGCATTGGCTATTTGTTTAATGAATGAGTATGTCAAAACACAGTTTAATCCGTTGTATGAGTTTTTAGGGAAACTGTGAGTGATCTTCTCAAGCATGTCTGAATTGAAGGCTGAAGATATAGGCTTTCTCTGATCAAAATTGTTGGTGTTTGAGAATCTTATAATATTCGAAAGATCACCAATGTCGCAGAATTCCATCACAATGATTATATTTTTGTTAGAGTCGTCCTTATCTTCTGAGTCATCTGTATTTAAGCTTTTAGGGATGGAATATGATATGAGTTTGACAATGTTGGGGTTCTTGAGACGCTTTAAAATGTTGATTTCTACTTCAATGTTGTTTAGTATGTTGTTGTTAGCCTTTTGGTTACTAGACATTATGTTGCTGTTTTTGATGATTTTGATAGCAACTTGCTTATTATCTGAGGAAATAGATGCCTTATAAACGGTTGCGTATGAACCCTTACCAATCTTGTTTGATATGGTTAGGGTCTGGTTGTTGATGGTGATAGTCTTGCTAGCAGTATCACTCATTATGTATTATTGTATGGATGCTAGTCTAAATCCTTTGATTACCACTAAATTCTATGTGTGATATTAGTTAAGATATCTAAAACCAAAGTGTTAGGAATGATTTTTTTTGGGGCTTTAAAGATAACAGATGAGATAATTTTACGTGTGACAAGTCACGTGAAACACTATAGTAATTGTATTACCTCATAAGATTAAAAAGACACCACTGTAATAACACAGAGATAATGTGTGTAGAGTACCTTTACTTTCACAATTCCTGCTACTTCATCATTAATACATTCACAATCTACTTATCCATTGTGTTATAATATCTATGATAAATTTTTAAATTATTTTCGGACTTAACCACCTTCCATCTCAGTTCTTCACCAGCGAAAAATTTCCCTATCCTCTCCCTCAAGCTTAAATTCTTAAAAAAAATATGTGTGTGTTTTTCACAATTCAAGCACTGAAAGCAGCAAAAACCAAACAACTTAAACAACCATACAATGTCTGAAAATAATAACAACAATAAGAGACCTTTGGATCTTGATGATGATCTAAATGATGACGACTTATACAACGACAACAACACCAACAAGAAAGTTAAAATAGAAGAACCAGCAGCCAAAGAAGAATCTGAATCTGAGTACACTGAAGAATCTGAATCTGATGATGATATTATCTTCAACTTTGGTAATAATAGCAAAACTTTAAGTAGTAGCACAAAAAATAAGTCCACTGATTCCAATACTTCAAAATCTGCCGATTCTGATAACAAGACAGCATCAATTAACAATTCAGTTGACATAACTGTTGATGGTGTTGATGAAAAAGATAAACTTGTCGTAACAACAGATGTTGATGACTATGAAGAAGGTGATGATGAAGAAATACAACCAAATTTTTTGATTGAAGATGAGTCCATTCCATTCTTTATAACCAGCAAAGATAACAAACCTATAGATATCAAAAAAGATGATGACTTTGAAGGAGTTGATATGAAAGAAATTGAACCAAGTTTTATAAAGGAAAAACCATGGAGATCTTCCAGAGCCAAGATTGAGCATTATTTCAACTATGGATTTAATGAAGCCACATGGACGGATTATCTAAGTAGACACTCAAAGTATAATGTTAAGTACAGCGGTTCCAAACTACTTTATCAATTACTACTTTTACAAAACCAAAACAGACTTGACAACTATAACAACATAAACAAGAATAACTATCAAAATGCAAATGTTGACAATGTTAAGAGTAATCCTCAACAGCAAATGAACATACCTGAAGTAGCCAAGCTGAAGAATTTGCTGAAATATCAACAGAAACAGCAATTAAGAGAGCCTCCATTGCCAATTTTACAACCTATCATTAATGCCCAAGGTAATATTGTGAATCCTAATGACATAAACAATTCATCTAACTCTTCAAACATGCCTCCAGGAATGGACATGGGTATGCCTGGTGGAAATATGTTCCCATTCCATCCAATGAACATGATGAACATGGGAAGTAATAACAATAATAATAATAAGCATAGACCTAGAAAGTGGAACAACCATGATTAACTAATATTATTTGTATTTATTTTTAATTGACATATATAATTTCTATTAAGTTTTGATTTCAATATCTAGTTCTCTTACTACTCTTAAAACATCCAAGACTTCCTTTATCTTGCCTAACCACAACTTTCTTTGGTTAATAGTGTCACAACTTAAAACGACTTTACTCTTATCATCAAAGATCATTTCAAAGTTAAAACCTGGAGCTGGACAACTTTCACAATCTAAAACAACATCGCTAACATTTTCCAAGTTGATGGAAACCTTCAAATCATGAACAACATCCACACTGTATCCATTCAATAGACCATTTTCCAACACAAATCTTCTTCTACGAACTCCACTACTTTCAGGTAAATCAAGTCCTTGCTGGTACATAACCCCATGTCTATCAAACTTAACGCCTAGAACTCTCTCCTTTCTACTCAATATCTCATTAATAGCTGAGATAGACTTTGGAATAGCTTTATTGACATGTGACAAATGCAAAACCTTAACCCTCAACTCTCCAATTTCACTCAACAACTTCTGTTTATTAACTATCGAAGTAGACAAAACTCCATACTTCTTCTCTTCCAACACATTAGTCATAGCACACAACTCAGCAAAGGATAACTTCATCGTAACCAACCCAAAAGTCTCTCCATCTGGTGAAAAGTTGGTAGACCAAGGATCTGCGACTTTTTGCTCAACCTTTTTAATCACGGTTTGGTATTCAACTTTCCCACCCTTTCTCCCAGTAGATGAAGATGATGAAGATGGTCTGTTCTTCAAACTGAAAATCTTCTTGGTTAAACTGTTGGTACGATCATCACCACCTTTTTGTACTATAGGTATTCTGTCCTGAACCTCAACAAATTTGGATTTAGGTTGTTCATAACGCATTTTAAAGGTGAAGTTGAGAGTTGTGACAACGGAGTCATACCCGTCTAATGTTTGCTTGATTGGGATTTCGGTCATGTATTCCTGAGAAGAGACGTCGATTGAAGAAGATAGAGAACCACTGTTGAAAGTAGTTAAAGGTATCCATGCAGACTCAATGACCTTTTCACCATTGTCAAAGAGGACTTGGATTTCAGCCTTTTTGTCAGCGAAAGATAATGTTGGATATGCCTTGTTGATAAAGTTGGTCAGCGATAGAGAGGTTAAGCTTATGTATAAGTAACCTAGATTAGATAGTTCGTTGTTCTTCAATTTTAGGAACTTCTTTCTGCCATCGGCTTCGTTGATTTCATCAATTGTAGGTTCATTTTTTTCAACAACTGGATGATCAACTTCTTTAATTTCCCTGTTGACAACTTTGACCGGTGAGCTGACTCTCATACTTTCAAATGCTGTACTCTTATTCTCTGGAGTTTCCGGTAAAACATCATGAGTTTTGACTACACCTTCATCATTTTGTATTTTCAAAGTTTGTTGATCGAACTTGATGTCATGTAGTGAAATGCCATTTTCCAGCAGTAAATCTTGTACATTTCCAATAATGACTTTTTTCTTAGTGTTTACACTATTTTCCTCATTCTCCTCAAATTTAGCTGAACCAATGAATGCATCCCTTGGTTCGTTGGAGGACTTGGTGACCAATTCTAGGTTATGATAAATCCCCAACCCAGTAGAAGTTCTTTGGATCACATGATCGTCTGAATTCTTCAAAGTTCTCTTGACAAGTTCACTTTGTTTATAAGCATCTACATCTAAATTGTCTAAACTTGACTTCTCATTCTTCCAAATATGACTCACCTTGACTTCATTGCTTGATTTGATTTCTGGTTTATCATTATGGTTTAATGGTTGTTCATCCTTGGAGGTCACACTTATAGCTGAGTCCCACAATTTGTTCATTTCAGATAACAAACTATGGCTAGAGCTGATTCTATTGTTATTATTAACAGCAGCTGGAGTTGTGTTTTCTGTGTCTGGAATTTCAGCTCTCAAAATATCTGAGGTCACTCTACGTCTTAAATTTCTTAATACATTTCTGGATTGGTCTAATTGAGAGTTGTTAGCGGAAGCCAATGGATATTCCACTTTAGAAGATACAATATGGTCCATGACATCTTTGTATTCGGATCTTCTAGTAGGTTTATCAAATGAATAGTCAAAGACAGCAAATGAGTTTTCAAATGATCCAAAAGATGGCAAGTTTGGAGAGATTTGAACAATTTGACTTGGTGAGATGATTCTATTGGTTCTGAATTTGTTGCTGGAAGAAGAAACAGATCTCTTTTCATCACCTGAAGACATTCTCAAATTTGAATTGTTCCTGATTTCATTTTCAAATTTGGAGTACTTGACTGAAGCCATTGATTCGTTTTCTGAAGTTTGAGACTCGTCACTTTCCTTGTTGGCAATTTTCAAGCTGAAACTGGAGTTGAAATCACCTTCACTATCAATTGTGTTGTTTAAACTTGTAGAGTTATCAGAGTCCATGATCAAGTGATTGTTGGTCAAACCAGTGTCTATTCTTTGCAACATCTTAGTGACATCTTGTGTTTGTTCATCTAGGATAAATGTATTCTCTTCCTTTTCATTTGCAGTAACTTCTTGAGAGACTTGTCTGCTATTGTTACCCTTTTCATCACTAATAGTAACGTGATTCAAAATATCGGAGTTCATGGAGAACAATCTCTTGTTGAATATATCAGAGTTGAAAGAGCTTATTCTCATTTTCATATGTTCCTTTTTCAAATTAGCTGATGATGACTTCTTTCTTTGTTTAGTGAACATGTCTTCATCTGATCTGTCCATATCAGTTTCACTTAGTTCAGAAGCAGTTACAAAATCTTCCTTGGCACTGACAAAAATGTCAGATTCGTTGTCAGTAGAAATGTATCTAGATTTCTTATTATTTTGAATGGCATTTGAGATTGATGACAATCTTTCTTTTTGAATTGAATTATTTTGGAAGCTTGAGACTGGCATTTTGGAGATGTCTTCGTCAGATGATATATTATTTTCGTTGTTAATTAGTTGGTTGATGTCTGTAATAGTTTCAGAGTTTGAGACTTGTTGCAATTGCTGTTTTTTCAAAGCATTGCTGATGTTTTCCATTTCTTGTAGCAGATTCATAGAATCCAAATCTAAACTAGTATCCATGATGACTATTGGTTTTATGTTTCTGGGATTGTACCTTTCTGTTTAATAAACTCTAAATTGTTAAACTATCTTGATTTACTAAATAAAACAACATGCATTAATTAAATAAAATTCATTCCAAAGGGGAGTGTTCCAAATACCTAAACAAAACAGCAATCACCTCTGTAGCCTTATACCATAACATTTTTTTTTTAAAAAAAATCAACCTTAAGGTAAACAAAAATTCACGTTTGAAACATAATTGTTTACTTATTTCCTAAAACGGAAAACTTAGTATAAACAAAAACCCCATCACACGTTTAATCAAATTGCACGGAATAAGTAAGTGATTTATATTCTACTGCTTAATATATACTGTTCATACATCTACTCATCTTCCTTCTTAGGAGTGGCACCTGTGACCTTCATCCATTCAAAAGCTTCTTCATCTGGAATGGTTTGCAATGATCTCAACTTCTTTTGTTTGAAGTATTGTTCACCACAAGAAAATCCGTTGATTGTGAAATCTTCTCTTGGATCAACTTTACAGTTCAAGCCTAAATACTTTTCTTTAGTCAACTCTAATAAATGTTCATCGCTGTCTGAGTTCTTACCAACAGCATATGGAACATTCCAGAATGGAATGTGATAATATCCAATGTTCAAGTATTCAATTTGATCCATTGGCAAGAAGATGGATGCAAAGACAGAGTGGACTGGAGCATCACCATGTCTTTCGTAGAAGAACCCACCTTGATGATCTAAGTAATCAAAGAATTCTTGGTATTGCTTTGATCTCCATAATTTCATGTTGGCAATTTCAAAATTTGACCAAAAGTGACAACCGTTGTATGATTCACCATCATCTTCACTTATGAAACTAGCAAAGTTTTTGTGAGGAACGTATTCAGGATGTTCATTGGTGAAGGTCAAAACAGAGTCGTATAAAGTAGGAATGGTTTCGTGGTATTCGTGTAATGATTGGGTGAATCCATAGATCTTTTCATTGTCATTCATGTATTTGAATAAATCTTCTGGAATGTCACATGGGTATCTAGTGCTTGGTTCAACTCTCCAGTACCAATCATATTCAAGCATGATTGGGTGTCTCCAGAAAAATCCAGATTGATATCTACACATGAATCTGTATGATTCAGAGCCACCGTAAATAATGTGAGACATATCAATTCTGGTTTGAGCAGCCTTGTCTTGATCAATAAAATCTGGATAAGACCAATGTTCTTCAGGAACCAAACCAAATCTGACATTACCAGAACATTTTTCGGTTACTTGTTTTTTGAATCTTGGTGTGAATTCTTTGTCGTTTAAGAAAACCCAATCGTAATGGTACTTATGGTTGAAGCTGGCTTCAAACTCTTCAATGGATTCTAGCATATCTGATAATTCTTCATTTCTGACCAAGGAAACCATGGTGGCATTCATCTTGGTATATTCTGGCTTGGATGTATCAATGAACCAGTCATCAAATTTAATAGGGTCATATAGGTTTGGGTTAATGTGGACTTGATTTAAAGTCTTGCCAGTTAGAGGGTCGTAGAAATTAGCAAGTCTTGTGACACCATCTTGTACTGGAGGTTCATATGAGTTATCGTCAAATAGCTTGTTGTAAACAGTTTGGGAGTTGTATTCCTCGTGGACATTTGAGAATAAGAAGATGACTAAGATCAAAACAGATGATATAAGAGTGTATGACAACCCTCTAAGGATTCTTCTGTTGATGATAGGCATAATGTTTTTGGTGTTTGATATATGATATTTGAATATAGCAATTGATTTATTTTTGATCTATAATTAATCCTTCCCGTGTGCGCTGTTCCCTTTGTCTTTTTGGTGAAAAAAAAAAATAATTCAAACTTTTTGCTTAAAGGAAATCTCTCTTCGCTTAAGGTTTTTTTTTTTTATGGAAAAAAATAAAAGTCGGAGATAACACTCATAAACACTTTCTTCATACAGAAACTGAAGAGATAAAAACACAACCAAACACAAAATGTCACACCACACCATAGACTCTAGCTTGTTGAAGGTTAAATTCAACAAGCTGGTTATAGAGCACAATGAAAAGATTATTCTCACAGCATTTAATGTTATCTTTATCTACAACAAATCTAAAGAACATTGGATATCTTACACGAGCATCAAGGAGATGTTGTTGTACGATAAGAACATCAAAATTGTATTCAAAGACTTATCAACAATAGATATTATAGACGAAAAGGATAACAACATACTTATAGACATATTCAACAATCTGTGTACAAAATATTACCAGAACAAGCCATTGCAGTACTCAGCTGAGATTATCCTCACACGCTTATCTGCTCCAAAAAAACAATCACCTCTTATCAATTGTTCGAAACAGAGTATAATTAACCACGAATTAGATAGACAACACTTCAATGATAAAGGGAGTAACTGGATTATTTCCGAAATCAACAACCACTACCAAATATGTGACTCCTACTGTCAGCGAATCATCCTCCCTAAAAACCCATCTTTAAAGAATTCTATAATCCACGCCAAGAATTTCAGAGACCAACACAGATTTCCTATCATCTCCTATCTTAATACTAACTTGAATCTAGTTTTGAGATCTTCCCAACCAATGACTGGGATTATGAACAAGACTAATAGTCAGGACGAGTATTTGATAAAGGAATATCTTAAGAATGCAGACATAAACGATAACAACAAGTTCATGATTGTTGATTGCAGACCTGTGAAAAATGTTTATGCCCAGAAGTACATACTTGGTGGAGGCACTGAAAACATGAAGAACTATCAATTCAATGATCTAAAGAATGACAATTATACCAAAAGCAAGGCATATTTCTTAGGGTTTCCAAATGTTCACATATTGAGTGATCAATATAATGTTATGTTGGAAGAACATATTTTGAATAGTGGAATGGCAAAGAGTGAAGGGATTAACCCACTTGATTATGATTGGTATTTGAACATTCAATGCGTGTTGAAAGAGTTGGATTATTTGCTTAAAGAATACTTGCATAATAGATCACATTTGTTGATTCATTGTACACACGGCTGGGACCGTACTTCATTGATGACTTCATTGATAATGATATGCAGCGATCCATATTATAGAACAATTAGAGGACTTTTTGTGCTTATACAGTTGGAGTGGTTGAACTATGGGTTTAGATTTGCTGAAAGGTTTGGTGTCAATGAGTATTTCATTGATGATGTAGATGATCTAATGATAGATGATAGCGATTCAGCAGAAACTAAAGCTAGCAATGGGTTTTTAATGAACAAAATTGATTATTTTATAGATAAAACTAAGAATAATAATATTACAGAGATTTCAAATAATTTGAAAAAAAAGTTGGGAAATATTGATATTACTACTATCTCCAAAAAGTTCTCTCAAGAGAAAACATCTTCCAACACATGTGCTAGAAAAAAGCTTTCTGAACATGCTTACGCCAGAAAAAAGAAAAAAATGATTGACGAAGCAAATATAGAGGAATGCATATCTTCTGAAGATGATAACGAGATAAAAAAGATATTCAAAAACCCTGACTCCAAAGGAGGTGAATCCCCAGTGTTCATACAATTTTTGGATATCATCTATCAATTGATCAAACAACATGAAGACAAATTTGAATACAACGGAAAGTTTTTGCTACGGTTTTTAAAAGAGGCAACATCTGGTAAGTACTATGAGTTCTTGCTAAACAATGATAAAGAAAGAAGTGAGTATTTGAAGTCGTTCAAATTCAGTGAGGAGAACAAGATAAAGACGTCCTGGTATAACATGATAGAAATAAAGGAGTCTGACAAAAACCAGGGGTACAAGAAAACAACAGCAGAAGGGGATGACTGGATCTTCCCCAACGAGGCTAGCATAGTCTTCTGGAAGTCTCTCTGGAAGGCATAGATTTATATTCAAATTCAACATTTTCACAACGCGTTTTTTTCATCGCATCAACAATTGCTTCGTGTATCTTCACCTTTCACCATTTTTTTTGTAACCAAAAGTTAATGTGTTAAACACACCAAAAGAAGCATCAGCCATGAGCAATGTGTGTTACACTTCCTCTTCATACTTGAAGATTGCTGATATACACAGATACAAAATTAAGTACAAGCTCTATGAGGGGACACTAGAAGAATATCTCAAGAATGGATCCAGCTTTGTCAATGGAATCCCCGATAAGATCACAGTAACGATCACTAATACAATCCCCTTATCAATGAGGGCCACTGGTGTGCTCATAGGTCCATACTCCTTATATGTAGACTTGAAAAAGAAGAAATATAATCACAAAGAGAAGTACTTTGAAAAGTCAGATATACCCATCTTTGAACCAAACTTGTTGCCATCTCAAGACATCATCTTTGACTTATACTTGAATGATCTCCATGAACAAGAAATAGAATGGGAACTTGACATAATCTCACAAGCCTTATTCACCAAGAACTGCAAAACGTATTACAAAGTTGATATAAAGTATCATTTTGATGAAAAGATCTATGTCCCTAATTCGAAGACTGAACTTGAACTTTTGAAACAAAACTTGACAGTGACTAAACTTGATTCACTCGATATTTGGAGATTTTTTAACACTAACAGACACTTGGAGGTGACTGAAAGACCTGCGGAAAAAACACATTTGGTTATACTAACTCATGGGATGATGTCGAACGTCACAGCGGATATGTTGTACCTAGCTGAACAGATTAAGATGAGTAATGATGATTGTCATATTACAGGATTCACCGATAACGTTTGTAAAACTGAGAGAGGGGTGCGTTATCAAGGTATAAAGAATGCAGAGTTCATTTACAAAGAAATTAATAAAATCGGGGTGGAGAATATAAGTAAATTGTCATTCATCGGACATTCACTTGGTGGGTTGGTGCAGTTGTTTGCTGTGTCATATCTCTTTAAGAAATATCCAGAAGTGATGTATAAACTCAAGTTAGAAAATTTCATAGCATTGGCAAGCCCATTGTTAGGGGTATTGAATGAAAATCCAAAGATATTTGCAAAGCTGTTGCATTTTGGAATCATAGGAAAGTCAGGACAGGATTTAGGATTGATTCCAATGATGGAGTATAATGATGAGCCGTTTTTGTCTGTGTTGCTTTGTGCACATACAAGAAACATTTTAAGAAGATTTGCCAATAGAACTGTTTATGCCAACAGTGTTAATGATGGAGTTGTGCCATTATACACTTCATCATTATTATTTATAGAATTCGACGATGTTAGACAGAAAATGAAGGAAAAACAAAGTTCATCAACGGATAACTTGGAAGTAGTTACGGAAGACTACTACACTGAAGAGAACAGTAAAAAGAGAAACAAGTATTTATGGAAACCATTGATGAAGTTGAGCACCTTATTTGCACCAAACATGAACAATGAAACTCCACAAACACAAGAAGAAGGGGATAAAAATGAAACTGATGATTTGTTTGAGTTACCCAAAATGTCTTTGTTTGACACTGCGCAGAATGTATTACTCCAACCTGTACCCAAGCTCAAATACATAATTGACCCATCCAGCAGAGACTCAACGATCATCCACGACAAGGTATACACTGAGGAGATGGTGAACAGAATCATTCTTTCTAATGAATACAAGAAGATGATTGACATAAACCTCACCAAAGATGATCTTTCCGAATCATTCCAAAAAGAACTCGAAATTGCCAAGAAATGGCACCATAAAATAACCTGGAGGAAAGTAGTTTGTGCACTTGAACCAGACGCTCATAATAATATCAACGTCCGCAGAAACTTCCACAGCGCTTATGGTTGGGAGGTGATCGATCACATGATATCTGAGCATTTCACCAGTAAGCCAGACCAAACTGAAGATGGGGAAGAGGTTTATGTGGAGGAAACGGATGATGTGAGTGATTACTACTGGCTCTTGAACTTCGACGAGGAGTCGTTGATCGATGGTGGAGTTACTGGGATGATCCCCACAATTTCGGACTTGGTTGACCGTTGGTATAACAAGTTGAGGTTGACAGTTGGTGGTGATGAGAGTGAGAGGGAGGATGAGTTGAGTAGACGGATGAGTGAGTTTTCCATTGAGGAGCAAGAGATATTGTTCAACTATATAAGATAGTTCCATTCAGTTTTTAATTTTTTAAAGAAAAACGTGATTATTTTCCATGACGCGTCGTTTTGTTTTTCAATTTTTTTCAATTTTTGTTTACTTTTGAAGTTAATTAGAAGAGATGGAGAAACCATACAACGAAATGGAGTTGATAGACGATACACAAGACTTTACCAGGTCTCATAAAAGATACGACAAGCTTATAGCGAAATGCGAAACAATCATCGAAACCATATTCAAGAGCATAACCTCAAAGAAGTTGATATACTTATGTTTTCCCCCTGAAACTGTTCTCGATTTCGAGCAGGAACTTGTCCTAATGTTTGAGAACATAAGACAGAACTTGAAAGGTCTTAATAAAGACATTGTTCTTACTGGATTGACTGAATCAGGAAAACTAGAAGAGAGGTTGAACAGCTTAGACGAGGTCATAGCCGTTTCTATACACAAAAGCAAGGTTTTGAAGAACATAGTAGATCATGAAGGTTGGGAGAGTGATCGAGTCCAGAAAATTATGGCCGAAGAAATCTTTGACCCTATCTTATTGAAAACAGAAGATTTTATCAGAAACGATCAATACAATGTTTTAGTTCATAGTCTCATACCGGAACTCCAACAACGGAACAATTTCCTCCAGGAAAAGGTCAAGGCATTGGAACAGGAGGTGATGAAAAACATCAACATTCTCAGTGATAAGAGTGTGAAGGTAAACCAGAGTATAGTGGAGAACATTAACAAGTATGAGAGCACGTCGCCGGAGTACATAAACAGTGTAAACCAGCTGAAAAGGGCTGCTATTACATTCATCGAGAACGAACTGGACTTCGACATCTCAGCTCAAGAATAAAAAAAACAGTGTACGTTATTTGATATATCAATTCATTTATTTAGTGTTATTTCATATATATATATAATCAATTCTTAGTGATCAAGTATTGGGCAGCGCTTTCCAAATGCCAGTTGAACTTCTCTAGCGCACTAATGGAATCTTTTTCGCTGAATCCCATATCAATAAGCTCTTCAATAGCCAACTCCTTTGGAGAAATGGCCATATTGTTGCCGACTGTATCTTTTTCTGGGACTTCAGGTTTAGTCTTCTCCAACCCTTGGAACAAAGCATCCCATTCTGGATTGGCAGTGGTAGTGTTAGTTGCTGTGTTAGAAGCGGTTGCCTCAGCATCACTATTCTCTTCATCTTCCTCATCGTCTTCTTCTTGAGCAGCTTCTAACCCATCAAAGTCATCGAACTCATCCTTTGGAACATCAGCTATCACAACCGGCTCATCAAGGGATCCAGCTGGAACTTCATCACTTTCTTCATCGCTGGAATCGCTGGAATCACTTTCATCAACTTCATGTTCCTTGATCGGTGGGAACTCTTCTGTGCTGATAGGACCAGAAATAGGCAATCCTACAACCTCCTCACCCTCCATATTCTCATCAATGGTCTTAGATTGAACTATAGGGGAGTTATTGAAAGAAGCATTCTCCTCGGCAACCAACTTCTCAATACTTGGTTCATTCGCATCCTTTGGTGGAACTTCAGGAATATCCTTAATGTCTTGTTCCTCAGCGATGTTCTTCTCATCAAGTGTGCTTTCATTGGTGTTGATTGTCTTTTCAGCTTCAAAACCACCAGGTATACCCTTATCTACTGGTTCGTCTTCCTTGATTTCATCCAAACCAGAGAAACGAGCATTGGTCTCGGATCCGTTGTTGATCAACGATGAAGTGTTGGATTGTTGGACTGGAACATCATCCATGTTGTCGACAACTTTACGGATGTTTTCTTGTTCAGTCAACTTTTCTAAATCAGTAGAAAGTTGAGTAGCTCCACCTTCGGAAGGTTCAATTTCCTTGGTGGTTTCATCAAGCTTGACAGCTGTTTCGGAGAATCCATTTTCTGGAGAAACAGGAGTGTAAACTTGGCCATCTAGATCTTGAGTGGCAAAAGCATGAACTCTGTCCAAGTAATCGTTTCTATCGTTTTCTAACTTCATTTCATTCTCTTCTAAAATCTGTCTTTCTTCTTCAAGTCTTTGTTGTTGAACTTGGAAGTCGGCAAACATCTCTTGCAATCTCTTGACGTTTTCATTGTAAATCTCTTCTTGCTTGGCGATCTCCAAAGTCTTTTGTTCCAAATCTTGTTGTCTAGAGTTCAAGGATTGAAAACCTTCTTCTAACTCAGCATGTCTGGATTGCATCAAGTTATGTTGTTCTTGTAAACTACCCTCATAGTTGTCCAGTTCAGTTTTTTTGGTCAATAAAGTGTTAAAGTGTTGCTCAATCAAGGCAATCTCACTTTGTAACTTGTCACTGTTGAATTCGGATAATTCTAATTGTTTACCAGTAACAGAAACCAAACCTTCATGCTTGACCATTTCTTGCTTTTTGAATTCCAAATCTTTGGTCAACATATCATTGTTGTTGTTCAAATCAGAAATCTTTTGCTTCAATTCATTATTCTTTTGGATCAACACATTCAAGTTATTGTTATGAATGTCATGTTGTTCCTTTAATGTATTGTAATTAGTTTCCAAAACTTGAGCTTCTTGTTCCAAAGCTTGAACTTCAGCAGTTAGATCTTGGACTTGCTTTTCAGCTTGTTCGGCCAATGCAGTTTCAGTAGAATAAGCTTGTCTTAAGGCATTCAATCTTTGTTCAATAGCAGCCTTGGTGGATAAAATCTTGGCCAACTCTTGTTCGGATCTTTGTTTTCTATCTTGAGCCATTTTAGTTTGATTAGACAAAGATCTGGTTTGTGTAGATAAATTGGCAATATCAGTTGTAGCATTGCTAATGGCCATGGAAGTAGAATTGTCACCACCAGATATAGAACCTGATCTTTGACCATTAACAGGAGAGGAAATGGAGGCAAAGTTTGGTACAGCTGGTAAGTTTGATGTATAGTTGTATCTCAATGGAGATTGAGAAGTTCCAATGGAAGACTTACCAATAGCTGGTGGTTCTTGAACTGGTTCAGGCTCTTCAGGAATAATGGACTGACCAAAAGTAGAAGATGGCTTGAACTTCTTGACAGGAGTAACGGTAGTGTTATTGTTGTTAACAGGAACAGGAGCAAACAATCCACTGTTGTTACCAGTAGTATTTGGAGAAGAAAAGCCAGTGTTATCCAAAGTCAACAGGTCGTTCAATGGACTTCTAGAACTGGTGCTTTGTGGGTTTTCAAAGGAAGGCTTAGCATTTCTGTTTGGAATTGATGGAGAGTTGCCATTGAAATGATTGTTTTCATTAAAAGAAGAACCAGTTCCATCAGTCTTACCATGCAAAGCTAAAGAAGAGTTCAATAAGGATTGTGGAACAATATCAGGTAATTCAATACCAGAGTTTGTTTTTTGAATCAAGAACATGGCAATGCTGAATTCAACATTGGTGAACTCGGCATTGTTGTTGATATCAGATAAATCCCAAATGACAGCCAAAGTATCTTGAGATAAACCAGATTCCATGAAATAAGGAACTAAAACGTCAGAGCCTAATTTACCTTTATGACCTTTATCCAAAGAGTTGAAAATGGCATCAAAGTTTTTAGAATTTTCAATGCTTAAAGCCCATTGATCTATAGGAACGCTATTGAAGCTGTTGTTTGTAGAATTTCTTTGAACAGGAGACATGATTCTTTGTTGAATTTGAGATTGGGAAACATGTTGCTTGACAAAGCTCCAGATGGAAGGTTGTAAAGATTCTGGCAATGGTAAACCCACTCTGTTGCTCATGATCAATTGGACTAAAAACATGGCTATAACGAACTGTTCCTTAGATAAATAACCTAGATCATTTTGATCAGCTAAGTTCCAAATCTCAACTAAGGCTTGAGTAGGCAACTTAGACTTTTGTAAAATTTCCCTAGCAGCATCACCAGAAATGTAGGTTTGACCTTTTGAGTAAGAGTCAAATAATTGAGCAAATTGGTTAATTTCTTGAGGAGTTGGTAATGGTATTTGCGCGTGATTGTTGGATTGTAAAGAAGCTGTGGAAGCTTGTCTATTGATGATAAAAGAAGCTTGTCTGGAAACATTCTTGTTAGGCTTGAACTTTCCAGAGAAATCAGGTAACTTAACAAAGACTTGGTAATCATTTTCACTTAATGGCTTAGATAAAATTCCACCTTGAGATTGGATGTAACCGATCAATCTGCAACAGATGGCAAATTGATCAAAAGTTAAGAACCCTTTGTTGTCGTAATCAGCTAAACTCCAGATGACTGCTAGTAAATCGTTGGTAATACCAGATTTAATAAACAAACTCTTCAAGCTGTCACCAGTCAAAATGTTCAATTGTTCTTTATCCATGGAAGTGAATGTATTTTTGTAATTGTTAATTTC
>JAJMDF010000282.1:0-17978 GCA_030573475.1 Hanseniaspora thailandica (nom. inval.) | reverse complement strand
ACTCAGATTAATCAATTCTTGATTGAACCAGAAATTTATGACCCTTTAACGGACACCAATATGACAGCTAATGCAGAAATCCTAACATTTTACCAAGATCATACAGGTTTATATGAATACAAATATAAAGTAGAAAAGTCTGGTTACTACTGTGCCTTGACTTACTCTAATAATGGAAACTTGAAATATAATGCTGTTGTTAACTTTAGAAATGCATTTGGTCAGTTACCAGCTTCAGAAGTAAATAATTTGGCTTTATACGGATTACTTGCAGTTTTCTATGCTGTTGGATGTGCTCTTTATGGATTTGCATTTTGGAAGCACAAGCACGAATTACTACCTTTACAAAAGTACTTGTTGGCTTTTTACGGGTTCTTAATATTTGAAAACATTTTAGTATGGAGCTACTATGATTTGAGAAATAAAAAAGGCAACACCTCAGGTGTGCAAGGTTACATGGTTCTTTTGTCAGTCTTAAATTCATTCAAGGTCAGCTTTTCATTCTTCATCTTACTTGTCATATCTTTAGGTTACGGTATAGTCTATCCAAAATTACAAAGAAAACTGATGTTAAAATGTAGAATTTTTGCTTTGGTTACATTTGGCTTTTGTGCTGCCTTCATAATTCAAAGATATTTAACACCTTCCGATTCACAAAGTTCAGCAATTTTGTTTACCTTCTTTCCAGCATGCATATGTTTGCTAGGCTTTTATGTTGTCACATTGAAAAGTTTATCATTGACAATGCAATACTTACAAGAACAAAAACAAATGGTCAAGTTAAACATGTACAATAACCTATTAAAAATTATAACACTTTCATTAGTTGCAGTAATGTTTGGAACATTAATGACATCGATAATGTTATTGGGTATGTCTGCTGTTGAAATGATTGAGAAAAACTGGAGATACAGATTTTTCTTTACTGATTTCTGGTCATCATTGGTTTATTTTGTTGTTTTCGTATTAATTTCATTTATTTGGAGACCTACATCAACATCATACATGTTGGCTTTATCTCAACAATTACCAACAGACCCAGAAAATATAGCTGACTTTGACCTAGATGACATGTCATCTATAAACAATGAGCACGTATACAGAAATGAGAGTAATAACAAAACATTTGGTAATACCGATCATGCGGCTAATCCGTTTGAAGACTCTCATGAAATAGATTTCAACTTGAGTGATGATGAACAGAATCATATTTGATTCTTAAGAAACTAATTAACTAGTTCTTATGATTATATATGGCCTTTTTAAATATTAAAATTATAAACTTGTCATATGATGCATTATTGGCACTTGTGTTTTCAGTCCTGTCAATTGCTTAAATAAAAATAATAATTTTTAACATCATGTCTACTAATTGTTTTTTTGATTAAGCTGTTTGATTTATAAGAGTCTCTAACTTCATTAAATTGAGCTTGCAAACATTTTAGTGGTTTAGCTTACAACGAGTATTTTCAATATTAACTCCGAAAATCGTAAGAAAATGTAAACACGAATTTAACGCTTCACCATCAAATCTAAGTTTATAACACCATAGACGTTGATTTACTAACAACCCACGCAAAGCTTGAAAATAAATGTGCATTTACAATTGATAGATAAAAAAGATGAGCACTATATGTCATATTTTATGTCTTTTCAATGAAGAAAACCTGGATGTCATATTTACTAGGCAGTTTGAACAAACACGATTTAGAAGTTTGCCTATCTTAAAATCAGAATATAAACATAATGATCTTCTTAAAGACTTTAAAGCCCAGTACCAAAAACATAAAACAAGTACAAATAAGTATAATCAAAACACAACCAAAGATGAAAAGACTGGCTATAAGCGCAACAATAACATAATGCCTTTTATGGAGAATTCAGACTACCCATTCATCAAGTATCTACAAATAACTAGAAATGGAGTCGTTTATATGCTTGTTTATTCTACAGTATTTGCTGAATCTTCAAACATGTTTGAAGATTTAGATTGTTTCAAAGCCTTTCAATATCTCACAAGCTTGGATGGCCTACTAAAGAACTTTTTCAATAAAACATTCAGTGTGAAACAATTAATGAATAATACTATGCTTCTAAATGAGATAGTTGATGAAACTATAGATTTTGGTATACCACAATTAACGGATTACAATCTGCTTCATCAATATATTAAATTGAAGGCAGAAGAAGAGAGTGCTGATGTAAAGGAAGAGAAAAAATCAACTTCACAATTGCACAACCTCAAAAAATTAGTTATTGGTAACAGCTCTCCAAACATTGCTAAATCACAGGATTCTGTTATAAACCCTAAAGAAGATATTTATTTAAAAGGAAAAATTATTGAAACATTAAATGACACTATTAGTTGGAGGCCTAAAGGATTGCACTATAAAAAGAATGAACTATTTGTTGATGTAATTGAAAAAATTAAGTTTGTTCAGGACTTGAATATAGATGGCCCGAATAACATAAAATATCATCAGATAGACGGATCTATATTGTGTAAAAGTTACTTATCAGGGATGCCCTTAGTTAAGTTGGGCCTGATAAATGACATGGCTTTCAATGTGGATAGAATAAACCAAAAAGGTGATGAGTTCAAATTTCACCAATGCATACAACAAATAGACACTGACTACTATCAGAATAAAGACGGTAATAAGTTGGTTAAGTTTGTTCCACCAGATGGTGAATTTGAATTATGCAACTACAGATTTGATATCTTGAACGATCGCAAAAGAAATGATAAAACAGAGATTGTACAAATAACCCAATTCACGAGATCTTTCAAAGCAGGTTCTGTAGAAAAACTTAAAATGCCATCGGTTAAAATGAATTTACAAATTAAGACTTATTTTAAAAAGAACTTGGTTCCAGATTTTTTGAGGGTGAAGATACCTTTGCAGACATTTATTGACGATCTAAAGTCTATAGATTTGACCTTCACTCCTAAATTTAAGACGGATTTTGGTACGATAATATTCAACTTAAGCGAAGATTTTTTAATTTGGGAATGCAAAAATATTAAAGGTAACTACGGAGAAAAGTTGTATGACTGCTTTGTGCAATTTCAATTGATAGACGAAGAAATCATGAAGCTCAAGAGGGAAGAATTGAAAAAGCTAATGGATGCACCACCCATCAGAAGTGGACCAAAGTTGGAGAAGATTCACCAAGAGTTACAGAACAATAATGACTCCAATATTACTAAAATAGATAGTTTGAAGGATAACAAGATTCAAGTTGAATTTGAAATACCTTATTTTGTGTCCAGTGGCCTCAAAATTGATTTTATTAGAATAGAAGAGCCTGATATAAGCAAATATCAATTTTTCTCTTGGATCAGATACAAAACTGTTTCTTCCGAAAATGGATATAACTTTACTGCTGCTGCACAAGACATATCTTAAAACTCATAGTATTGATTCGTACTAGTTAGATATTGATTAAACCTTCAAAAGAATTCGGAATTATAAACTCCATTATCGGACATAACAACCCGATGATATTAAAGGGGGGGAAAAATCCAAAGAAGATCGCCTAAAAAGACAATTTTTCAAAAATGATGAAAATTACATGATAAATCATCTAGCATGAGAACAAAAATTTAATAGAATACAACCAAAAGATAGTTCTACAGTTTTTATAATTACATATGTTTATAATCAAAAATTCTTTTACAGCATTGGTGAAACCACACAGTGTCAAATCTTCACTACAATATACAGCCAAAGCGTTTGCATCTGAATATTTTCAGATCAAGTCAGAACTAACTCCAAATGAAAATTCTAGAAAATACAGTTGCAACAATACCAGATTTGAGTTTATTGACTCTAGAATGATTGTTGAGGTCTCTAGAGATGATCCTTCAACCTCTCATTATAGTGTTTTAGGAAATGTTCTTTTAAATCATATCAAACAACTAAACTCTGTCATGATAAATCAAAGATTTGTAACTTGTACTAAAGAAGAATCTGCCAAATGGCATGACTTGGACCAAAATATAGCTGAGATTATTTCAGATTTTTTAAAATATCAATCTGAGAAGGCAGTCAAAGTACATAAAGAAAATGAGCCCCAAACTTCATCCAAAGATATGAAAGAAACAACTAACTTGATCTTTGAACAAGAAGAAGAAAGAATTCATGAAACTATTGCAAAGTTGAACATAGATGAAAATAAGGATTTGGCTAGTAAATTTGGCTCTGAGTACAGCGAAGAAGACATCGAAAAAGCTAGAAAGGAGGCATCAGATAAAATAAATTCTCAAATGATGTCTAATTACAACTTTAGAGAGCTGGATGACTTTGAAAAGGAAATTGAAGAAGATGTTTTAGATTTATTAGAAACCAGAATCAAGCCGAATCTAATGGAAGATGGTGGTGACATATCCTACCAAGGCTTTGATCCTGACACAGGTACAATCTTTGTCAAGTTGCATGGTTCTTGTAAATCATGTTCCTTATCAACAGCAACTTTGCAAGATGGTGTTGAAGGTATGATTAAGCATTACATACCAGAAATTAATAAGGTACAACAAGTTTTATCTGAGCAAGATGAACAATCAGCCATTCAACTGAAGAAGTTGGAAGAAAAGAACAAAAAGGCAAATGCTTAGATCAACGGTTCCATGTTGTTCATACACCGTTTTACTCTTATTATACACATATTTATAAATTACAGTTCACACTCGTGTGGATGTCAATCTTTTTAGATTTTACTTTTCTTCAATTAAGAATTACTTGATGCCACTTGCGCTTATCTATACAACAGCGTATTTTTTTTTCTTTTTCCAAAAATTACAAAGTTTATATCTACCATCAATCAATTGTGTTCAAAGGAACTTCATAAACTTCATCCATACAACCATAGATCTTTAAAGCAATCATGCTTACTCTAGGCTCAACCATATTGTTGATTTTATTAATTGTGTTCAGTAGAAACACCCAAGTTAACAAACAAATATCCTCTAAAAGCTCTTATAGCACAAAACCTAAAAGCAAAATACACACTCTTAATTCAATTGATGAAGACATCGAGTCAGATTCAGATCTTATTGAAATTCAAAATAAGTCGCATTATAACAGAGTTTTAGGAAGTAAAGGAAAACTTGTTGTTTTGGAATTTTACTCTCATACATGCGCACCTTGTAAAATGCTATCACCTTACCTTGAAAAGTTTGCAGCCCTTTATGACAAGTCTCATTATACGTTTGGTAAAGTAAACTGTGATAATTTACCAGAAATAGTAAGCGATAATGGCGTAACAGGAATGCCTACAACTGTTTTTTACAAAAACGGGCATGAAGTTGATAGAGTTGTTGGGGTTGATGTTAAGGCCATAAAACAAATTTTGGATTCCAACAAATGAATTTTCTATTGAAAAAAAAAAAGATATATTTGATTAAGGCATGTTCTACTCTTTTCTAACTTGTATTTCTTTCCATACTTCTTCTCTTTCTACTTCATTCATTGAGAATAAATCGGGTAAGTTGATGTATTGGAAAAG
The DNA here is from genome assembly GCA_030573475.1 of Hanseniaspora thailandica (nom. inval.). Taxonomy (NCBI): domain Eukaryota; kingdom Fungi; phylum Ascomycota; class Saccharomycetes; order Saccharomycodales; family Saccharomycodaceae; genus Hanseniaspora; species Hanseniaspora thailandica (nom. inval.). Next base: position 12,470 of record JAJMDF010000282.1, on the reverse strand, counting down.
TATACCTATGACAGTGATACCGCAGAAGATGTATCCTAAGTTCATTCCAATAAGGGTGTTCATAGTGGGTGTTAGTGATCCAATTAAAAAACTAGTCATCCAACTAAAACTACTTGATAGTCCAAAGCCTAATGTTTTTAGTTTGCTTTCTCTAGGAAGAATCGCATCAATAATTATGAAGCTTATTGGGCCAATAAATATTGCGAAAAAAACTATGAAGACTGCTGTTGAACAGGCCATCAAAGTTGTTAGAAAGCTTGAAGCTGAAGAAGTTTTACTCTGAACCACACCTAATGTTGAAAATATAAACATATTAGAACAGCATCCAATGTAGCCAGTTAATAAAACTTTTTTTGGGGACCATCTTCTCATTATCGAAAAACTTGCTAAAGTTGCTAGGAAGTTTACTATGGACAACAAAATGTTTATGGAATCAATGGATATATTTTTGTTACTATTGAAAATTAATGATGAATAGTAGAAAAAGTAATTGACACCTGTGAATTGTTGAAAAATAAGGATCGAACAGCCAATAGCCACCCTCCACAAGTACAATGGTTGACCCTTCCAAATTTTCTTTATTGTTTTCTCTTGTTTAATAGGCTTTTGTGAGCTGACAGGCTTTTCGTTAAACGATTCTGTTTCAAACATATCATTTTTGGTATATTTAGATGAAAGTTTTGAAAGAATATTGTTTACTTGTGTTTGCATAATGCAGGGATGAGGCGATATCCAGTACATTGAGTTAAATAATATGGTAGTTACCAAAAGGTTTGTTAGTATAGGCATTCTCCACTGCCAAAAAGCATTTGATATGTAAGTTTTGTAGAGGAAATTGCATACATTTCCACAACATATACCCAGTGTTACCATAAGCTGGAAGTATGACATTTTATTTTGACTTACAGGTCTTTGAACATTCATACCTGCTAGTTGGTTGAAAATTTTACAAATTTGACTAATGTATAAAGGGCATAAGACATTATTTCCACCTTGACCCAACCCAAATATGAATCTTCCCAAAGTGAATATTTGCCAAGACTTGAATCCGCATATTTGAACGAATTGTCCTAGAAACACAATGCTAGTGTTCAAGCAAATCATGAACTTGATATCGTTAACTTCAAAGTGTTTGAACTTTGTTAAAAGAAGACCGCCAAAAAGACCACCCAAATTTAACATGGAAATGACTACACCTGTGTTAAAGTCTGTTAAGTTAGGATATTGAGATTTAAAACTATCAAAACTGGTGACTAAGGAACCAATACTACCTATATCAATACCTAAGTTTAAACCTGCTAAAGCAGCTACAAGACAGTAAGTGTTGATGTTATTTGGAGTTAAAGACATTGGTGAAGGCGTTTGATTGGTAATTTTATCTACAATTATTACTTAATGAATAACTGTTTTATATAATGACACTATTATAATCAAAACTTTTCCTATTTGTTTATGTTTTTTTAACAAATCTATGAGGGTCTCAGGTATAATTCAAGATACCTTGTACTTGAGAGAGGTGTGTGTAACGATGGACGTTTTTTTTTTTTTTTTTTTTGTGTAGGATTTGGATTGAAGTTCTGAATTGATTAAACACATTCATCATTGGTTGGTTCCGAAACACGTGATTTTCGGAGTTAATGGTGTTTCATTTATGTGCACTGTGCTTTTCTTTTTTGAAGCAGGTGCCAAATTGCATACAGCAGAGTGAACAATTTTACTCCTGTAAACCAACAACACTACCAGCAATACCTTCTTTAGTATCTAGGAGATGTTATTTTTGAAATCAAAACTTGTAACTACTATGCTGATTGGCAGAAGATATTTTGCTAACCAAACAAATAATGCTCAATTTGTTCCTAAGCTCAATATATCAAAACTAACTTATGCTCAAAGATTGGCATTGATTGACAATTGGACCAATACTCAATATAAATACTTAAACAATATTCAAAACAAAAACAATATATCTATTCCATTGAAAACCTATCAATTTATCCCTCTTCTTATCAGCAAGGATAACATTCAATTTAAGATCACGAACTACTTAAATAACAATATCAATATTTTAAATATTAACAACTCATTGGTATTTTTGAAAGGTAAACTATCTACAGATGAGCTTATAAATGATGATATTATAGATAATAACGTTATAAATGATTTCCCCTTAGACATAAAACAGTTAAGTTCACAAACGAGTAAGAAGATGCGTTCATATCTATGGAGATTTTTCTTCAAGAAGCAATTATGGACATACTCTTCATTGGCCGCCATTGCTGTTTTTTTGCCTAGTATTACATTTCCATATGTTGCTATTGCAGCTTTAGTATGTGCAATGAAGGATTATTTGACAGTTTATAATTACATCTTTGATGAGATATGGTATAAATTTTTAATCAAACAAAGTCTTATCGAGCCACTTTTAGAGTATGTTAATAAACAAGATAAGATTTTGAAAGAAAAGTACCTAGGCCCTGATAATGAAAAGCTTAATGAACAAAAGACAATGAATGTTAAAGAATTATGATTCATTGACCTCATAGTAAAGCATTGTACCATCTGAGTTCAGTAGAGCTGTATATACTTTGATATCTGTAGATATTTTTTTCTTTTCATTTGACACAATTCTGAATATTTTATCTAGTCCTTCTAAGCTTAAACTCTCCTTGTTATTTAAAACTGGAAAAAATAACTCATAGCTTGATATATCTTCTTTATGGCTAATTCTTTTTATAACATAACTATCATTTTCATGCTTATCAATAACATATTCTAATTTCAAGTCTGGTTGAGGCGCCACCTCTGAAACAAAGTGCACAATGTTATTATATATCATCTGTATAGCTTTAGGGCAGTCTTTAGCCTTGATTTGATGTGATTGTTCTTGCATTGGGTTCTGGTGGGGTTACTTTATGGTGTTCTCTATAGCCTTCTGCCACAGTGTTTTATCTAAACTCCGCAAAAAAAAATTATTAAAATTCATCAAACCTGATGAAGCTGTACCTCGTTTTGTTCAACATCGTCAAAAAAAAAAAAAAGCAAAAAAATTTGTTCAATGTTTAAACGTCTTCATCAAAGAATGTATTCATTACAAGACCAAGTAAAATATACCAAAGAAGTAGCTATTTAATCTACTAAAGAACAATGCTATTCAGAAATGCGGCTAGATCATTAAAGTCTAGTCAGAGACAACTACTATTCCAATCTCTTTCTTATAAAAAATCTGCTACATTAAGACAGTCATGCTACAATACTTTCAACGCAGCCAAATATTCTACAATTTCATCTGAGAAAACTGGTGTCTATGATGACTCTGAATTTCTTGATGAATTTGGTAATTTTGAAATTGCAGATTTTGAATCTAGTTTGAATAAAATCACCAATGATTTTTTACTTGCACATGGCGACAAACCAATTGAACAAAAAGCTTTGGACAAATACTGGGGCTTGATTATCAAAGATTATGAATCCAAATGTAAGTTTACAGATATTGAATCTTATCAAATGGAAACCGCACTACTTGAACATTATTACAAGTTTGTAAGTAGTACCTCTACTTCGAATTTACTTGCAAGTGACATATTATCTAGATACATTAACATATTGACAATAATCAAAGCCGGATCTATACGTGACTTTTCTATCACAAAAGGAACAATAAACTTATTTGAGAATCAAGAATATGTTAATGAAATGAACCTGAGTGTGAACATGAGATTTACAAATGTTTTTGAGTGCATTTTGAAGATTTTGAACTTTGTTCCAATGACAGAAAAATCACAAGATATACCTGTTCATTTTTTCTACATTGTCTACTTAAGATTCATGAATGAACTACCTGATCATGTTGATCCTGGTATGAGAGATAAGTATATGAAAGTGGTGAAGTTTTGTTTCAACGAATTTTCCAAGAGCAAAGATGCATCAATTAGTACCGTTTTGAATGCAGCAGTTAAACAATATCAAAATATACAGTTTTCATCATTGTCATCTCAAACAGATGTTGATGACAATATTGAATCAACCAGAGCTTTACAAAAATGTATCATTTATAGAATATTAATGACCCAAGACGACAAAATCATCTCAAATGTATGGGACAGCATAAATTTCAGAACTGGTTATTATAAAAATAATGTAATTGAAAACTGGAACGTATTCATTGAACAAATGGAAAAAATATTCATCAATGATAACACCCCAATGACAGAGTCTATGAAGATATACACTGCTTCACATCTATTGGCTGTACTCACAGAAGATCTGGTAACTTTTAGTGAAGTGAAAATACCTGAAGGAGAAAACTTAATTTCCAGACTAAAAACATTGATAAAATAATAATATAATTGGTCTATCTGTATATAAAAAGTATGAAATTTAGATATCGGCAAAGTTCTTTGTCAAAAAATCCATAAATTGTCTTTCAATATTGTCTTCCAATGAATTCAAATCTGTTTCTGTTTGCTTTCTAATCTTGTGTAGTTGAATAAATTGTCTCTTAAGTCTTTGCAATATGTTTAAATTAGAAACTAATCTTTGCTTAACTAATGGGGATTGAAATTGAATAAATTTGCCTTTTTCAACATCATCTTCAGTAAGTAAAAATCTTAAGTTCATGGAGTTAACCTCTATATTCAGCCACTCTGAAAGCTTTTTCAACAAATTAGATGATATGTTGTTTAATTTCATCAAATAATCGCTTTGAGTAATTGGTTGTAACTTTGTGGTGTTGGATGGTTTCATTTTATGGGCTAAATCATTTAATTTCTTGCTTTCTTCTTCAGTCATTGCCTTACCATTGGTGGCCAATGCGTATTTCTGGAATTGTTTAGGATACAAACATTTTAGAATCTCTACAACTATTTCATCGGTCACTTCATCTTGGTTTTGCAAAAATTTAAAGCAAGGTGAATCCCATCTATTTCTTTCATTCGGTTCTTCAAATCTCATGGCAAGTTCGTTTATCAAATTTTTATCCCACTTATCTTCTTTACCATCTTCTTTAACAATATGATCGCTTTCTGTATTTAGTTGACCGGCAGCACTTAACTCAAGTAAATTACCTACTATGGCTTTTTCCATCTCACCATCAACATGTTTAATTGTGTATACTAAGCAATAACCTTCATTGAAGTTTTTACAATCTATAAACAGTTGGTATCTGAAACCTTTAATATAATTCAAACTGTTGACTATAACAATATTTTTCAAATTGACATCTCTTCTCATGATAGATTGAATTTTACCTCTGTTGAATTTTTCCAGCTTGGGATCAGAATAAGAGCTTGGTGGTATTGATAATGTTTCATCGGAGTGATAAATGATATTGGGCTTGAATGTTAGTGGTGAATTATTTTTTGAATCATCAAAGAATGCATTCAACTTCTGTATCAAATCTTCACAAGTTTTAGTTTTACCTGAGTTTGGTAGCCCGGTTAAAAGAATTAGTGGCATTTTTATAATTTGCTATTGGATACAGATTATGTACGCAGTCTTCTGGGTAGTGTTTGAGGAAACTTATTCAAGTTTATGAAACTGATGAAGTAAGAACTTTTCTTTTTTTTTCGTTTTTTCTGAATTTTTCTTATAGAAAATTCGATGCTTTAATCTGAAAAGCCACTTGGCGGAAATATCCTGAAAATACAGTAGTCTGTTCATCTAAATCGTATAGCACCAAACACTGATAACTCTTTCCGAATGTTCAATAAAGTAACGATTCATCGAAGATCATATCATGTCTCTAGAGTCCTGGGTCAACTTCCCGTAAAAACAAACAAGTTCAAAAGCGAAAATATAGAGAAAGTTACTTATAAAAACGATCCCCTCACAGAAGAAGAGGTTGCATTCAGGCCGAGATTAGAATTTGACTCTCAGTTAGTGCCAACATTTAAAAGTTTAAAGATTCCCCCATATGATGTTGTAAAGACTTTATTGCCTTTGTATAAGCAGTGCCAGTTTGTCATAGAAATTAGAGACGTCAGAACACCATTTACGTCTAAAAATGTGATGTTTGATTTGCTGGGGCTAAAAACTGTTACCAAAGAAGATATGGAAACTCATAATAAAGAAAATAATACAAGCGCAACAATTGAAGATTTATTGATGAAACAAATTGACGGTAATAATGTGTATGATGGAGCTAAAGAAGATTCTTACGTTAAAGTTAGGGAAGTCGAAAAGCTGATAGTGTATACGTTTGGTGACTACTTGAACCGTATGGTACAAGAAAGTCCTGTTTCTAGAAAGTTGGTTATTGATTTTAAAAAGAAATTAAACTTTTATCATAAAAAAATGAATGAACATTATATGATTATTGATGGTACCAATATTCCCAAATCAGGCCATGAGCTGAGATCAGCCTTAAGAACTTTTTATTATAGATACGTTAACTCATATGATAATGTTCTTTCTCCTATTGGATTTAACTGTTTGATCACTGGTATTCCTAATGTGGGTAAATCCAATGTTATTAATATAATGAAGCATTGCTTAGATAAAAAGGAAAAGAATGAAATCAAAAAAGTTGTGAAGTCTAAAAATTTCAGTGGTACTACTAGAAACGCGTCTGGAAGAATCAGAGTTGATGATTTCCTGGAAGGTATTTACGTTATTGATACCCCAGGTTTGAGTATGCCTCCGGTTATGTATGATCTGGATATGAGAATGGCACTTGCTATGAATTCTGAGCAAATTACAGTTCAAGGTACATCAGACAAAAACTTGAAACTCAATGAGATTGACGAAATAATGGAGCTAGATTTTGTCTTGTACCTGACTAACTTATTACTAAAGAAAGACATCATTAAGAATGAATTACAAATTCCACTAGTTAATGACGTGTGGGAACTCTTGGAATGGTACTGGAAAACTGTGTTGCTTCCTGATATCAAAGAAAACAAACTAACAAGAAAACAGTTTGAACATGATATAACTTCAAGATCTAGAGTAAAAAGATTTATGCTCACTAATTCAACTAAGCAACTGAATGAAAAGGTCAAGGATACAAAACATGACATTTACTTGAATTGGCAAAATATCGCACATCACATGCAACATTATTATCTTAGAAGGCTGAGAGGCTACCATATACCATGTTTTGATATTGCATTTTGGTTAGGAATAAACGAAAACGGAGACCCTGACTTAAAGCACTTCAAAAACTACATACAAAAACAAATCAAGAAATTGTTAACCACACATCCAGAAATGCAAATAGAACTTATGGAAGCATCTGTTCATGTTAAAGCAAAGTTGAAAATTGCTGAAGAAATCAAACGTATCAAACGTATCAAAAATAAAAATAGTCTTTCACCAAAACTTGTTGAAAGTATAAAGGCTAAACATAAAAATCAAAAGAAAAACTCCTTTATGAGAGCCTACAACAAGGTCTTGTTTGATTGAATTAGGATTACAGATTGATTTACCATATATCTTCACTGTAAATAATACCAAACGATTAGTAACTTTAATTTTTGTTAATTTAACGATTAAGTCCGTGGAAATTTTGTTCAAACCGATACCGGTCTAATTTTGCTGAGGAAAAAAAAAAAGCTAGAAGTGATTTTAAATTCCGAATTCCATTTTATTTTTCAGAGTCACAGTTTTTCCACATCACTAAAAGCTTCTTTCAAAAAATTATGAATCATTATTTTCAGAAAGTAACATTTATAAAAGTAGATTTCTGTGTTAAGACATCCAATAATCTGTTTTCTGATATAACCAAGGCTTTCTTTGTAAGAAAAACATCGTACAAAACTTCTAGTATTTTAAAAAAGCACATTATTTTGCATATACCACATAAATGTCTAAAGAACAAACAGAACATAAAAAATCTGCTGCTCAAAAAGTTTCTACAACAGGATCTTTTATTGCTGGTGCTGCTGCTGCTTGTATAGCAGTCACAGTTACCAATCCGATTGAGGTTGTCAAGACCAGAATGCAATTACAAGGTGAATTAAGCGGTAAAACTGGTAAAAAGGCATACACAAATCCATTCCAGGCACTAAAGGTTATCTTCCACAATGAAGGTATAAGAGGTTTACAAAAGGGGTTAAACTGTGCCTATATTTATCAAATAGGTTTAAACGGGTGTAGATTAGGTTTCTATGAACCTGTTAGATACCAACTTAATAGACTGATTGCTAAAGACGGCCAAGACCCACATAAAGTTCAAAATCCAGTTATCAATGTTGTTTCCGGTGCTACATCTGGTATCATTGGTGCCATTGTTGGTTCTCCTTTATACTTAGTTAAAACCAGAATGCAATCATACTCAAGTCATATCCAAATTGGTCAACAAACTCACTACAAATCGTTTATTGACGGTCTAACACAAATTTATACAAAAGAAGGTGGTGTCATGGGACTATTTAAAGGTGTAGATGCTGCCATTTTAAGAACAGGTGCTGGTTCCGCCGTTCAACTTCCAATTTATAACACAGCCAAAAGCTTCTTAATCAACAGCGAAATTATGAAAGAAGGAACTGCTTTACATTTAACTGCCTCCTTGGTCAGTGGTATTGGTGTAGGTATTGTTATGAATCCATGGGATGTCATTTTAACCAGAGTATACAATCAACAAGGACATTCATACTACACAGGTCCAATTGACTGTATGAAAAAGACCATAAAGTCAGAGGGTGTCATGGCTCTTTATAAAGGATTTGGAGCTCAAATTTTCAGAGTTGCACCACACACTATATTATGTCTAACTTTCATGGAGCAAACTATGAAGATTGTTGTAGCAGTAGAAAACAAATTAAGAGCTTGATATATATGAGACAATTTTTGCTTCAATAGATCTATTTTTATTTCTAATTCACCTCTGAAATTGTAAACTTTTTTTTATACAAAGTCTAAGATTCCCTTTAACCATTCATCTACACAGTCTGCTCCCAAAGTTAAGCTCTTGAACCATTCCAGGAATCCTTTTTTCCACATGAAGTTATTTTTTAGACGCGCTTAATGTTTAAAGATAACCCAAATGGAAATTCATCCCAAACGGGAAATTCTTGGTGTTTTATCAATTCGATGTATTTTTTTGTGTGTATGTGTTTGTTTTTTTTTTATCAGTAAGAATCAAGGTGTTATTTAACACTTGTTTACATAACTTCATCAACGAAGGCTTTAAAGTAAAGTCTACATTTTTATCTCATCATATAGTAATAAGATGTACAAAACCATCAACAACACAAGACCATGATTTTTAAAAGCAAAATCTTATTTTACAATCATTGTAAGCTAGAAAACCAGTCCAAATATCACAATGTGGAATGCAATTTCAGCTTGAATAACTTTCATAACACTGTCCATAATATTGTTTATAAACTGTGTTATTTGTTTTTGTCATTACCTATAATCTCAGGAACCATATCCTTTTTCCAAACTCTTACATTAATAATGCTTTCGTATGGAGAAGTTCCTTCACATTTATCATACATAATGGATGGTAATAGAAGATTTGCCAAATCAATAAATCAGCCATTAAAAAATGGGCATGAGATAGGCTCTACAACACTTCAACAAGTTATCCACTTTGCCAATGCTGTTGGTGTTAAACATTTATCAGTTTATGCTTTTTCTATTGAAAATTTTAATAGATCTGAAAAGGAAGTTGAACTATTAATGAACTTACTAGTTGAAAAACTTACTGATCTCAGTGATAAGATCAAAGACAAAAAAAATTCAAACAATAAGGTATTTGAAGGAATGCAGATAAAGGTAGTAGGTGATCGCTCATATTTAACAAAAGAGGTGGTTTCTAAAATCAAAGAAATTGAGCTAAAGACTCAAGTTGAAAATCCAGCGGATGTTAACTTTAGCTTGTATGTTTGCTGTCCATACACCTCCAGAAATGAAATTTACCACTCAATCAAATCAAATATCAAACTTAAAAAAGAATATGGGGATGAGTACTTGATCAATGAAGCTAGCTTGGAAAGACAAATGGTATTATCGCAGCTTGCTCCAAAATGCGATTTATTGATAAGAACTTCAGGAGCAACAAGATTCAGTGACTATTTGATGTGGCAAAGCCATAACCAGTGTTCTTTTGTTTTTTCTGAAACATTTTGGCCAGACTATGGTTTTAGAAGCTTTGTAAAGGACATTGTCACCTACAGTTACTTTAAGAATTTATACTCCTGGAACCAGTCCGAGGAATTTGCTCACAAAAGTCATTCTTGTTTGCTAAACAAACAATTCAAAAAAATTGATGATTGGAGATCATCCATGTTTCAATCTGCAGTCTTTGAAAAGCAAATATTTTCCCCACTGACTATTGTATCAAGAGCAATGTACAAAGGTAAAAGTAAAGTTAGTTATGAGGACTTGAAATTGCCTCCAAAATCTGCATCAATAATTGAAAGAAACTAAGAAGAGTTTACATCATAAGAATAGTTATTTCATTATAAGATATAACTTTAGCTGGTATTTCTTTTGAAGCTGTTGTACACTACAACATCCGCCACCAAGACTAATATACCCACAAATAAACATAATAGTACCCTCAAGTTTATATCCGTGAATGGTGTCCAATACCAACATGCTACCACTGAGCTAACAACCGTTATAATTATGTTCAATATGGTTGTGTAGACTTCCTTTAGTTCTTTATGTAACATCTGAGGCGTGTATGGTTTATCTTCCTCAACATATATTTCCTTCAATAGCTGTCTCTTTTTTATGTTCGATAGTGACTCTTTAAATTCCTCAGTGTAGTTCATACCGTTAGTTTTAGGTTCTGATGCAACAAAATTAACATCTTCTATGTCTTCAAGCCTCAGTTTCTTAGTTGTTAGACTAGATATTAGATCATCAATTGTGACTGAGTTTGATGGTTGTCTTGCTCTGTTATATTTTTCGCGATCAAAATTCGATTCAAGTGTATCAAATTCTTTGTTTGTAACTAGTTGCATGTAGAAGAGGTTATCCTCTGAAATGTCTTTTGCTATCATTATTTTATAACCTTGGTTTTCTTTACAAACCAAGAACTTTTTAGAAAAAGTTTATAAACAGACTTTATGGTTTTTTGCAAATCGAAAAAAAATTTGGCTTTTGTTTATGCTGCATCACGTGCTGACTTTATGTTTACATAAACAATTTTTTGCTTTAAACTTTTACTATTATAATTTAGATAAATGGTCAAAAAGTAATCAAATAAAAGCAATTTATATATAAATTTATATTTTGTTAATGTAAAGATTACTTTAAACATTAATTGTATTAGTAAAATTAGATGCGCTTACGGCCACTATTGCGTTTAATCATCTCTTAAATTCATGTTCAAGCAGAATTTTTGGATTTTTTTAAGGCAAACTTTTTTTTCCGAAAAAAAATTGCTTTTATCTTGCTACGAACACTCAAGTGTTTCGATTGCAAAGTGTTTGTCACTAAACAGCTTTTAAGGTAACCAAGAAAAGAAGTACACCTACGAAACCTTAAGATAATATGTCAGATATCGTTGACAACAAATATGATGATTCTTCTGAGGCATCAAGAAGTGAAGACGTTAGTGAGAGTATCAACAAAGTAGCCAAAATTAACACAGAAGAAGTTTTTAAGGACCAACCAGTCCATTTATTGGATAGCACTTGGACTCTCTGGTATACCAGACCTAAAACAAACAAAAAGTATAATTGGAAGTCACAACTTCAACCAATAGCCGATATAACCAGTTTAGAAGAATTTTGGGCTTTGCAAGCTTTGATTCCATCAATTGAAGAAATTCCAGTAAAAACTGATTATCACCTATTTAGAAAGAACATTAGGCCAGAATGGGAAGATAAGCAAAACAGTGAAGGTGGTAAGATCATTGTTGAATTTAATGACTATGAAAGAATGAACACTGTTTGGACCAACTTGATGATCATGGCCATATGTGAGCATTTTGAAGATCTTGAACCACTAAGTGAAGAAGATAAAGAGTTCACAAATACACCGGAGTTGTTTTATGATAAGTTTAGCCCAGATGATACCAGCGAACAACCGTCTATTCCAGAATACAACAAGGAGAACCCAGTAGTCAATGGTATAGTTTTCAGCAAAAGATACAAAAACTTGAGAGTATCGCTTTGGGCAAAATATTACTTCGATAAAATGAAAAGTGTACAAATTGCTTTAAAAATCAGAAGTTTAGTTTTGAACTGGCTGAAAGCGTACGATCTAGATAAAGAATATACATTTGTGTTGAAAGAAGAGGAAGTCATCAATTACGGACCACTCGACAATAATAAGCCATTAAAGGAAGTCAATATCGTCGTTAAGTTCCTGACTTTAAATGACAATATCCATTTGATATCTCTACCCGTTGAAGAAAATGAAAAATAGAATAAACCTTTTGGTAGAATGATATTGCAACATATATGAAAAAAATAATGATGTTATTTATACACTTTATCATAATCTTCTTTTTAATATTTAAAACTAGTTAAAGATTAACAGAATTTACAGAAAAAGCAAAAAAAATAAAG
>JAJMDF010000281.1:0-18387 GCA_030573475.1 Hanseniaspora thailandica (nom. inval.) | reverse complement strand
ATGAGGGAACACTCTCGTCGTACAGTGTCATTATCTCTTCTTCAGCAAAGGTGGAAGAATCATAAATACGACCCCAAACTTCATCAATAGCTTCATCAACATATGTCAAAACCTTCTCTTTGGCTTTTAAGTCTTGAGAAAACTCAGCATTTCCAATGTTTGCAGAGTACTTTTCAAAATCAGTTTCTTCTTCCACATCCTCTCTGTCCTCGCATGCATTAGCAGCGTTGTTTCTGAATGGAGAAACCTTTAATAGCAAATCTTTGAAACTCTTGTTTAATTTCAACGTGTTAAAGTTACCGACTTTTTGACCCAAGTTTAACTCAGAATCTTCATTCATAATGGAGCTGTCCATTTCGTTATTTTGGTGTTTAAAAATGTAGGATTCAATGGTCAATGGACCATTTCTTTGCCCAGTGGATTCGGCAAAATAGTTGTTGTGATCGTCCAAATGACCATTAGTCTTTGACTGAATTTGATCAAAGTCATCTTCATAGTCGTTGATCATGTCGTTGTCTTCAACATCCCCATCCTCAAACTCATTTCCAGAGGATGAAGTCGTAATGTTGTTGTTTGATTGTGAAGCAACTAAGGTTAGATTGCCATTATTCTTAGCATCTTTGTTTGCCCAAAAAGAAAGCTTATTAAGAAATCTTCTTTGGTAGTAGTCGGCCACCTTGTCATTATTTCTGTGATTAAAGTGGCCAGCCTTATAAGATTCTTGTTTTCTTTTAAGATTGTTAGTACTTCTGTTATGAGCAAAAGACATTATTTCTTTATTGAAAAAAGATAGCTTTAGAGTAGGGGGTTAAACAAACTGTACTTTGGTTGGTTAGTCCTATAAGAGTAAAATTACTGGGGTTTAGTTAAAAAAAAGTTGTTTGTTAAAAGTGTTTTTAAAGTCGACTTTTACATTGATTAAACTGAGTGGCTGTCAATTGTCTATAAATAACATTTTAAAGGGTGTGTGTTTTAAAAGTGAGTGGCAATTTCCTAATTGGGACATATTTTTTTCCTCGACCAAAGTGGAGTGTTCCTACGATGCAGAGAAAAGGGCCAAAAAAGCGGGAAAATCCCACTTTTTTTCTCCACCAAAAATTTCTAACACCAAAGGAGTCTAATTTTGGGGTTTAATCAATAAAAGTGATATTTCTACCTTCCTGAAAAAGTAATGTTTTTGGAAAATAGGAATGATGTAGGCTAAAATGATCAAAATTTGATTTTTTGTCAAAAAGTCAAACTTTTGCTAGTAAAAGTTCCAACTTAACTGACCTGATCAGTTCACTTATGATAGACTCCAAAAAGTCAGACCATTTTCCATTTGGGAAATTATTAGCGACATTTTTTTGATGTTTTTGAGAGCCTGCATCACTTTTTTTTTGGTGTGTTAGGAACTCTCCAGTGTTCAATTCTTATCTGTATTTTAAAATCCAGTGCACGTGACTGCTGAGTAGAAGATCTATAACCCTTAATGATTAACCTTTAAAATGTCTGTAGTAGGTGAATGAAAACAGTATGGTAAACAATATGAATGATAAGTTAAATTACGAGAAAAATAAATTTCAATTTCATGTCATCTAGGTTCTTACTACAAAAACGTACAATGCAATTTAGTGAAGAAATCTTGGGGAGGTTTACTAGACTGTAATGAACAACAGTAATAATTCATAACTTACTAATATTACTCTCATTTTTTGTAAACAAATGTTTAATTAATGTGTACGTTTTGTGTTTTCTGATTGAAGTATGTTTGAATCAATTGGTCAAGCATAGATTTTAGGATTTTATTTGTTATTTACACATGGCAGCGCTGTGAGGAATTTAATCAACTGATATTCAAGTCGTTAAAGAATTAATGCACATTGTGAGCTTACCCTTAAAGTAAAACTTTAACAACAGATAGTTTATAAATGCTTTGAAGCTTTTGTAGCTTCAAATTTGCTCATAATGTTAAAGTTACGTTGTTATATACAAAATACTACTCTATAACACTAACCCGACTACACTTTAGTCTGTGTACCTTCCTAAAGCAGTAATTCTTCCTGCAGTAGAAAAATTTTCTAGTTTGGTCCGAAGAAAAAATACGCTCCAGAGGAATTAACCTTAGAAAAAAAAAACTTTTCAAATTTTTCAATTGGTTAACATGAAATCAACCTTCTGTGAACATAAAAGCTGTACAAAGACCAAAAAAAGAAGAAGCCACTATTTTCACTTACTATCTATAAATTTTAATTGAAGTTATAATTTGCATAATCTATAACACAGAACCTTTTCCTTTTTTTTTTTGATAAACCCACATATAAACATACAACAAATTAACATGTCTGATCAACAAGCCAAACAAGAACAAATCATCCCTTCCCAATCTATCCTAGACTCCAGATGGGATGCTGTCATAGCTAATGGTATTACCAAGACCACTTTAGGTCTAGTTGGTGGTATTGTTGCCTCTGTTTTATTCAAGAGAAGACCAGCATTCGTTTTCCTAGGGACCGGTATGGGTTTCGGTATGGCCTTTGCTGAAGGTAATGCCATCTTCAAGTCTAAGGCTGGTATCAGATCCATCAACGCCTAAATGTCTTAATGAATTAAAACAAGTGTTTGTTCTTTTTAAATGAACATGGCAGTCCCGTATATAAAGTTATATATTCCTATAATAAATGAAAACAAAAACTCCCTCTATAAATACACATTGAAATGGAGTGTTTATCAAAAATGTGATGGAAGCTGTAGCCAAAACTGCAAAAATGTACTATTCTTTTCTAAACATATTCCGATGTTTAAATCATACTTCTAATGTGCCCATAACACATTACAACTTGAAACCGGATATAAAGTCCAGTTGTTCATTAAGTTCCTTTTCTGCCTTTTCCTTCATCTCCTTAGTTTGTTTCTTTACTTTCAAATCTATTTCACTCAACTTTTGAATATTCTCAGCTGAAGGTAAAGAAGTCTTGGCAACGAGGTTATCATTAGTTATGTTGTTTTTCTTTTGATGGTCATAAGTCTTCATCAGGTGGTGAATGTCCTCTATTTTATCGGTATTTTGCTTGAAATCTAAATTGATATCTTCTAGCTTTAATTTATTCTGCTTCCTTTTAAGCTTACTGTTGTTAATAGGAGCTACTGGCTTTGAAGCTTTAAACTTATCGGATGTCTTCTTAAAGCTCTTGTTGTTGCTCGAAACCTGTTTGTTTTTGGAAAAGCTTTTATTACCCATGTTGATTTCTCAATAAATACTATTATACAATCAACTATTAACTTAATAAGTCTAATTATTGAATGGTATTATACAGGGTTCATTTTATTAATTCATTTATCAAAAAGGTTGATGCTTTTTCAAATTATTTCAATTTAATTTTTTTTTTGGTGAGGATTTGCAAATGTGACTTCATTTGTGTAGCGTGATTCAATTTCAACCGTAATTACCCTTTTGGGTAACTGAAACTTTCCACTTTCTTTTCTTTTTTTTCTTTTTTTTAAAAAAAATAATTTGAAAACATGTTCTATAAACAGCATTTAAAGAAACACAGTTTGAAGGAAAAACCAAAAACTTTAACCAAATTGTAATAAAAATGGTCTCCACTCATAACAAAGATAAACCTTGGGATACTCCAGATATTGATAAATGGAAAATTGAAGAGTTCACAGAAGCAGACAATGCTTCTGGTTTACCATTTGCTGAAGAGTCTTCTTTCATGACCTTATTCCCAAAATATAGAGAACAATATTTAAGATCTATTTGGAACGATGTTACCAGATCCTTGGATGCCCACCACATTGCCTGTGTTTTAGATTTAGTTGAAGGTTCAATGACTGTTAAGACCACCAGAAAAACCTTTGATCCATCTATAATTTTAAAGGCTAGAGATTTGATCAAATTATTGGCCAGATCTGTCCCATTCCCACAAGCCGTCAAGATTTTAGACTCTTACGTTGCTTGTGATATCATCAAGATTAGCAGTTTCACTTCAAACAAAGACAGATTTGTCAAAAGAAGACAAAGACTTGTTGGTCCAAACGGAAATACCTTGAAGGCCTTGGAACTTCTTACTAAATGTTATATCTTAGTCCAAGGTAACACTGTTGCCTGTATGGGTCCACACAAAGGGCTGAAGGAACTGAGAAGAATCATTGAAGATTGTATGAACAACGTTCATCCAATTTACCACATCAAGGAATTAATGATCAAGAGAGAATTAGCAAAGAAACCGGAACTAGCCGAAGAAGATTGGTCAAGATTTTTACCTATGTTTAAGAAAAGAAACGTCCAAAGAAAGAAGCCAAGTAAAATTAAAGAAAAGAAACAAAACGACGAAAAGAGAGTATACACTCCATTCCCACCTACACAACAACCTAGAAAGATTGATTTGGAGATTGAGAGTGGTGAGTACTTCTTAAGTAAGAAGGAAAAGGATATGAAGAAGAATTTCGATAGAAAACAAAAACAAGAAGAAAGAACCGCTGAAAGGGAAGAAGAAAGAGCTAAACATTACGTTGCTCCTGAAGAAGAAGAATACGTCAGTGCCATAGATAAAGAAAAGAAGGAAGCCAAAGAAAAGAGAAAGCTTGAAAAGAAGGAAAAGAAAGAGAAAAAGGAAAAGAAGAGAAAGTCTGAAGACAACGGCGATGAAGTAGCTGATGAAGATAAGAAGAAAAAGAAGAAAGCCAAGAAGGAATAAGGTTCTTGAATCAGATGTATATAAAGATTAGTTAAAGCCATACTTTTTTCAAATTTTGTAAAGCGATGAGGCACGTGACTGGTGCACGTCCAAAATTTTTTTCTTCAGGCTGCTTCGCGTACGAAACGCGTAAAAAAAACGAAGATTTTCACATCGT
This sequence comes from Hanseniaspora thailandica (nom. inval.), assembly GCA_030573475.1. NCBI lineage: Eukaryota > Fungi > Ascomycota > Saccharomycetes > Saccharomycodales > Saccharomycodaceae > Hanseniaspora > Hanseniaspora thailandica (nom. inval.). The sequence goes on along the minus strand of JAJMDF010000281.1, from coordinate 13,548 downwards.
TGTTTTTTTTCTTCGTTGAAGGTTTTGGGATAAATAATCACAGCAAACCATACACCAAATGTCGTACCTTTTGAACCTGTTCAAGTCAGACGATAAAAACAAGCAAAAGAACGAAGATAAAGCAAAAGACACCAGCGGAGTCTTTCTTTTTGATAGTGACGATGAAAGCATAAATTCAGATCCTATTTCTCAATCTGAGCCTAAAAAGAAGAGAAAGACTTCTTTACTTAGAAGGATTAGGAATGCGTTTGACAGAAGCAGTATAATTGAATCCGATGAAGAAGAAGTGGTGACTCAGCCAACACAAGCTGCTTTAAAAAACCCAGAAGTTGACATGTATTCAACAACACAACCAACACAACTTCAGAAAATTGATAAAGAAGTGGTGGAAACTCCAAACTTCACACAACCTACACAATTAAAGAAAGCAGAAGAACATGATGAAGTGCAACCAAAAATACAGGCAACTCAATTGAAAGGTATCTTTGATGATGAAGATGACGAAGAAGTTCAACCAAAAACGCAAGCTACACAGATCAAAGGATTCCGCAATGAAGAAGATATAATTCCAAATGCCGGAACCCAACCTACACAATTGAATAATATACAACAAAGGGAATCAACAAGTGCAACCCAGCCAACACAAATGAAGGCTATATTTGACGAGCCTGTTGACGACGATTTTCTTGATGATGTGGAAATGCCACCAGTAAACAAAGAAAAGTCTTCGGGATTAAGAGCTATATTTGAAGAATCAGACGACAGTTTGTTTGATGAACTTCCTGAAGTACCAGGCTTTGAAAAATCTAAAATTGTTGAGGAAGATAACAATCAAGAACAAGATGAGGAAATACCAGCTGCTCCAAAGGTGGATGAATATAACTCTGATGTGTCTGATTTTGAAATTGAATTAGAATCAGAATCAGATAAAGAAGATGTTGTTAATCTAAGTGAAGATGAAGTTGAAATCAAAGAAGAACCAAAGCCTTCTAAGGAGACTCATTTTCAAGAATATATCTTGCTTTCGGACGACGAGGATGATGATGAGTTTGATACTTTGAAAAATAGAAACAACGAATCAGCAGAAACAAAAGCTACTTCAATGGTGATCCAAGCACACATTGCTCGTCAACAAAGTATGAAAAATAAAGATAGTTTGAAAAAGAAGAAACAGGGTATGGATGTGCAGGATCTGTTTGCTCAACTGAGGAAAAAAGCTGTTAAGCAGTCTCAAAAGACAAGAGTGAATCTTGAAGTTGTTGAAAAGATCAATTTGGAAAGCGCCAATGAAGTTGAAGATGAAGAAATCGGCGAAGACAACCCGAGTGAGGACGATGAAGATGTAAATCTAGATAGTGATTATGATGGAGATGTTGAACCTCAGAATTCAAGTAGTGATGAGGAAGTTGTTGAACAGCAAGAGGATGAAATCTTTTATGGCAAAAAACCTACACTTATTGAGAGTGTTCCGATTGAAAGCACTGTAGAAATGGCTAAACCGCCTCATATTTCAGATAACATTGACAAAGATGAAAATGATAACCTTTCTGACTTTGATGAGCTTGAAAAGGAAAAAAGAAGGTTAGAAAGAGCAAAATTACGTCGTGAAGCCCTGCAACAAGATCTAAATAACAAGTCAGAAAACCCATTCTTAGCGGAAGAAGCTGAGGAATCTGATTCAGATGAGGATGATATGCCTGTAAAGGTCAAACAAAAACACAAAGAGAAAGATGAGGATGATGAAAAAGTTGACGATGTTCTACACACATCTGATGAAGAAATGTTTGATGATGATAGTGATATAGATGATAACGAAGAAGATCTAAGACAACTTGAGAGAGAACAATTGGCTAAGGATGAAGAGGAACTTGAAAAGCAAATTCAAAAAACACTTAAAGGTGAGAGAAGAGGTATTGATCGTGAGGATGAGTTTCTGCATGACGAAAACGATTTTGAACAGGATGATGAGTATATTGCTTATAAGAAGAGACAAGAAGCTATGGAAGCTACAGTCAATAAACGTTTGAGTAAGAGCAAAAAATCTAAAATTAATGTACTTGAAGGCGTGAACTCAAGAATAACTTTACCAGAAAATAAAATTAGTGTATTGGATAAACTAACGGTAACGTCAACATTGTCTTTCCTAGCCAGAGATTCAACAACTGAAACTAAAGAAGTTGATGAGGACAAATCCGATAGTGATGATGATGACGTTATGCGAAAATTCAAAACCAAAATGGCATTTTCAAACACTACTTTGAATGAAGAAAAAAACGTTGATGAAGATGACGACGATGGTCAGGCTGACTCCTTAATGTTTATCAAAAATGTCAAGAAAATTGTCAAAAAACCAGCTATAGAAAGTGAAGAGATGAAATTCAGATTGGGTGTAAAAACCTATACCAAGAACCACACAAAGAACCCATACACCAAGACCATTTCTAAAGGGTCGGATAAGTTCAACTTTAATAAAGATGGTAAAAGAGAGGTACCTTTCTTGGGTAAGAAGAGAAAAGTTGATCCAAAAGAAACTGGTTTCAATTATGATTTGAAAAAACAGAAAGTTTCTCAAACAAAGTTTGATAAATGATAATAAAAATTAAGTTATTAGTCTTTGGTATATAAATTTCACAAATCTTGTAATGCGTCTTTTAATAAATCAACCTCTAACTTTGTAGAACAGACTTCAGTGCCGTTGTCTAGAACTGCATTTCCCTTTCTGGAAATCTTTAAAGAAGCTTGTCTCTTGGCCACAGATAGGAATGGGTTTTTGTATGATTGATTTTCTTTTTTCATGTTTGTTGGGTTTAACAAACTTAGTGATGTTGAATCACCTTTTTTGGGCAGATCCCATACTATGCTGCTCTTTCTCTTGATAGTCTTGTTGGTAAAGTCAATAGTAGTTTCATTGACTTTAGAAGTTTTGATATTTTTTAATAAATGTTTATTGGTTACATTGTCTTCTGACAAATACTGTTTTAGCGAATCTTTAGTCTTGAAAACAAGTGGATCTCTCTTAGTCTTTGACACTAGCGGAAGCATAAATGGATTACAAAGGCCAAATGAATCATCGTCTTTATGTGTTGTTGTAGTCACAGCTTTTCTATTGCTCATAGCCGTCACAGGCTGACTTGTTAAATATGATAGCTGACCATTTCTCAAATAATCAAATGATCTTTTAAACTTTTCTTCTTTTTTGGTAAAGCTACCTAGATAAAGTTTTTCAACATTAGGCTTGTGATTGAACTCAAGTTTCTCAGGCTCAACTATGAGAACATTTTTTCTGGAAAGTACACTTTCGTGAGAATTATATCTTCTTAAAGGTCTGACGCTTTCATCCGCAAAAGGGTCATATATTTCTTCTTCATCATCTTTATCAGACAGTTCAGCAGAACCCTCTTCAAAGTCTTCTGTTGTGTCATCCACACCTATTACTGTAGCATCATCTTTAATGCTTACGCAATCCAGGTCGCTGAATATCGCAATTGATAATCTGTTTCTCCCATTGAAGATGGAGTATGAATCACTATGAACAGATGTTCTTATTACACTATTATATGATTTTCTGTTTCTTTTAGGTCTGCTTGCTAAATCAAGTCCACTCATGCTCAAACTCGTACTTTGATTTTCATTTTGAGTCAATTGAGCATAAGCGTCGTTATAAAATTGGTCGTCTGTTTCGTTAACATATGTGGTTGTGCTAGAGTCCGTTATATCCCTAGCTTTTTTGTTAAGTAGCTTCAGAGTTTTAAATTCTTTGAATGATTTAATAGATTCGTTGTTTGGAGATTGTGTTGTGTTGAAACTATACTCATTTTCATTGGACTGATTGTTGTCCTCAGAAAAAAAAATATCCATATTTTTTATCTTGGTATATGGATGATTATTTCCTTGTTTGGTGTAATGATATTGGTATCTATATGTAGCTAAAAATCAAATTAGTAGCTAAAGCCCCGTTATGTCTGATATTCTTGTTGATTGTTTGGTTATTTTTATGTAACATTCTAACGAAGTTGCTCTTTCAAACAACATGAAACTCAAATGTTTACTGTAAATAAATTTTTCACGCCAAAAAAAAAAGATCAGCAAAATGTAGCAACACGTCACGTGGGTTACATCAAGTCATATAACGACAACCATCACTCACACTTTTTTTTTTTCTCAATCTTAAATTCAGTTTTGAAATCATTCATGGTGGAGAAACCACAAATAAAACAGTGAAAAGATGGCTAAAGAATATACCATTGCATGTGTTGGTAAACCTAGTGTAGGTAAATCATCCACAATCAACTCATTAACAAAAAATGAGTCCCTATTCAAGATAGGTAACTACCCATTCACAACATTAACTGCCCAGGAAGGTGTATCATACATCCCATTCAAGTGTAAGTGTAAAAACAATCCTAACTGTAAACCTACTTATGGTAAGTGTGATGAGGGAAAGCGTTATATCCCCATCAAAGTTTTAGATATTCCCGGCTTAATTCCAGAAGCTCATTTGAACTTAGGTTTGGGTAACAAGTTTTTGGATTCTTTAAGAACGGCTGATTTATTGATTCACTGTATTGACATATCAGGTACAACCAACGCCAAGGGTGAAAGCACCAGAGGTTATGATCCAATCAATGATGTTGAGTTTTTGATCAACGAAATTAAGTTATGGATTTATAACAATTTGGAAAAGAAATGGGGATCAATAGTCAGAAGACATATAAACACAAACTCATCCATTGTTGAAACCTTGACTAACCAATTAGCAGGTTATTCTGCTAATATGAGCATGGTTCAAAAAACTGTAGATTTACTAATGCATAGACAGGAGGAGGAAGCTGAATCAAAGTATTTGCCTCCATTGGACAAGTGGGATGAAGAACTGATTTTGAAGTGTATTGAATGTTTCATGGAAATAAAGTTCCCAATGATATTGGCATTGAACAAGATTGATCATCCTGATGCTAATAAAAACATTTCTAAATTGGTTTTGAAGTACCAAGGAAAGTACGAAATTGTGTTGACAACAGCCATCACAGAAATCTTCTTGCAAAAGCTACATACACAAGGATTTATTAAGTACGAATCAGGAACTGAGTTCTTAGACACATCTGAGGACGATCCAGATAACTTGAAGGAGCTTCCACCAGCCATTATTGAAAAGATAGAAAAAATAAGAGACTTGATTTTGTTCAGATACGGCTCAACAGGTATCCAAGACTTATTGATTACATCTGCCAAGGTTTTAGACCTACTTCCTGTTTACACTGTTAAAAATATAAATAGTCTTGATGATCCTGATAGTAACAGTTATAAAGATGCATTTTTGATCAAAAATGGAAGCACAGTTGGTGATGTCAAGAAGCACTTATTTGGAATTGAAGTAAGCATAGGTTCGATATTAACAACAGGCGGTATAAGAGTTTCTGAAGAGGACATAATCACCAAGGGGAAAAACGATGTGTTGTGCTTTAAATTAGCACCAAAATAGAGAAAAGTTATACAAGGATATAAGAGAATTTGTTTATTAAAAATGAACTGAATTAGTCGGTGCAATGCACATGCAATTGTGAATTAAATTCAGTCGTTTGTCTTAAAAAGAGTGAAAAATCCAAAGTTAGTCATGGGCGGTGGAAAAAAACGTTCAACGGCTTGAAACAAGTAATCAAGCTGAAACAAATTTTTTAAAAAAAAAGGGATGACTGGTTGCAGCTGGAAGGAAAACAATGACTTTGTTACTATAACCGTTTTGTTCGATGACTATGACACAATAAACGTAATTTTATAAGGCTGAGATTATAATATTATCATCGCCGGATTTACACAACCCGTTGACTTACCAATGATTTTGTTGTTCTTATTCATAATATCGATAACTTTTTTAAAAAAAAGAAAAACATACATTTAGGCTGCTTCAATAAGAGATTCAATCTTGTATAATCAACGTTACATGCAGCAACCTTACATAAACATAAAATAAAATGAAGAGTTAATAGTATTTTTGAGAATAAATTTGTATTTAATAGCACGCTGTCATGACTCAAAATTTGAATATTAGGTAGTAGAAACATATATCAATTTGTATTACAATGTCCCAAAAACACATACAATGTGAACAGGTAGATTACTACTTTCATTATATTTTTTATCGTAACTCAACAACTGCTTGTCTAAAGTCACTTTTGAAAGATGGGATAAAGCAAAGGAAATGTCACCATTTTATGGGTACAAATACGCAGTCACAATTGTGGCCAAGTATTGTGATTCAGACGATCAATGTAATTTTCAATGTGAGTGCACTGATGTAGTTGCTCTTGGTGTTATGGCATATTGCTCTATAATAAACAATGTTTGTTTGGATAAATTTTTTTTTTACTACAGAACAGAGTGTGATGCACTTATCTTGAAAAAAATTGACTTTAATAAAGAGTTGATTATTACAGCTTATGAGAATGCTACAAAATATATCAAGAATGAGAATAATGACGACAAAATAGCTAGAGTGCCCATTGCCTTTCAAGCTAAAGATTAAAAAATGGCATATGATTCTTACTACCAGAACAGTCGAAACCGGTCACTAGGGATAATCTTTGGTTTGTACTTCTTGGAGTTTTGGTTGATTTACTTTGTGTTCTTTCTAGCATACCAAGTATTGTTCAAAAAACTGAGAATCGCACCACTGCTAAGAGTTGAGTTTTTATTCAAGAAAGCACTATTCATTGTATTTACAAAGGTTTATGCGTGGCTAGCAACGTTCAAAATTCCAATACATGCTAATAAGTTTAACCTAACAAAGAGCCTGGGTATTTTTTTCAGTGTATCAATTATCTCTGTCGGTATGCTTTACGGATATCACCCATTTGATGGTAACATTCTATACAAGAATGAATCAACCCAACTGGCCAAGTCCATTCTAGATAGATCTGCTTTTTTATGCATGTTTCCTTTAAACCTTTCAGTCTTACTGGCAAGTAGAAACAATCTACTTCTCTGGTGTACAGGATGGAACTTAGCGGACATGATTTTCTTTCATAAGTTCTTTGGTATCATATCAATAATTTTGGCTCCAGTACACGGCGTTGGTTGCTGGATCTATGTAGTCAAAATCACCTCATACTTGATATACTACAAAAAAGATAAATGGATAGCTGGTGTTTATGCTTTGATTGCAGGCTCTGCTCTTGTGATTCTAACAAACAGAAAATTTATAAGAAACCACGCTTATGAAATCTTTGTAGTTATCCATGTCACTTTAGCGTTTGTGTTTGTCTATGGCTTATAGCACCATTTGGACCCATGGGATCACTCACAGTATCTGATACCATATTTTGGCATATGGTCACTAGAAAGGTTTATAAAATTTAGCAACATGTTTATAGTTTTTGGAGGCCACAGAATGAACTATATTACCCTCTATGAAAACCCTCATACTGAGAATCCTGATGATGCATTTATAAAACACCGAGTCTCCAACTACAATAAAACTCTTTTCAAAGTTAAAGAAGGTCAGTTTGGGTTTGCTTATTTTGGATGGCCGTCTGCATTCTGGCAGACTCATCCATTCACTCTGGTTAAGCTGGGAAGCTCAAGTGATTTTGCAGTTGTCATGAAAGTCAAGAAAGGAGTAACTCTGAGACTTTATGAAAAGTTGAAACGACTTGGAATAAAAAGAATGAGCATACGTGTTTGTATGGAGGGTCCTTATGGTCACTCTGAAAGAGAATTTACTAATGAACATCAACAACTATGTGTGATAACTACCGGAACTGGGATTGTCGGTCCATTAGGCTATTTGAGTACTCACCGAGCTTCCCATACATTTAATGGAAGTCTCAATTCAAATATCTTACATTTGGCAGTAAATTCAATGACAATTGTCAGAGCTTATAAAGAAGAATTAGAAACTTTGTTAGAAAGAGTCAACATTTACTGTAGAAGATTTGAAAACTGTGATTCACTGGCACCTGTTAAGACAGGTACAAGCTCGTACAAAAGCTCTGCTTCAGATATTTTGTCCTACTACAGTACTGAGCTTGCATATCATAGGAGCTATATGAACTCAAAGCAGTGTGTTGATGAATGTTTTGAAAGAAATTGCTCGTCGATAATATTAACTTGTGGCTTGCCTGCAGTTTCATATCAAGTTAAAAAGCAGTACATGGATAATGTGATAAGGTATGAAACAACTAAGAAGTTTGGATTTATTGATGAATCTCAAGCTTGGTAATGTATATATTGAATATAAGTCGTCCCATTCACCTAGTTTGAATTGATTAAATTCAGCACCGATATTCCCACCACTGTGTGTTCTATCATCACTAATGATTGCCAACATATTTTATGGAAATACACCGGGACACAGCTCTGTTTAAAAAAAGCTGATAATAATTGTTCAACCGTTGGATATGGCAAGTTGTGCTATTACTTTTTTTTTCTCAAATTGTATTTATGGGTGCCGATGTCACAACATTCTTACTATTTACAGTGGTTATCCCCGTATGTTTGTTAGTTCCGGTGCACATTGCAACAAATTGCACCACCTTTTTGTGAATATACTCGCTAATTAAATGACAGCATTTAGGGGCTATTTCTTCATAAAACAAGCCCAATTATACCTACAAAGGGCATGTAATACATTTTTTTTCAAAAAAAAACTAGGTGCAAACTAATCAAACTGTGAGTGTGATTATCAGTCGATGGATTTTTTTTGATTTCCCGGTTTGAACATTTTTTTTTTTTCGGAAGGAAAGTGAAAAATCCAGTTTTACATTTAATCAATGCCGTCTGAAGTAGAATTTGAAAATATAAAATAGGATTTGTTATTCTCGTAGCTGTTTAGAGATTAAAAGCAACCAAAAAAAAACACACAACAACTACACAACTTCACTTTCAGCAAAATAAACCACCCACTATGCTGTTCACTACAAGATTGTTTCTGTTTTTGATAATTTCCGTTACTAACTTACAAGTCATCACTGCTAAGGTTAAGTTCAGTAAATGGGAAAAAGCTAATGAAATTTCGCCTTTTTATAGTTGTAAAATTGCCATTACGGAAGCAGCCAGATATTGTAATTCAGATATTCAATACACTTACACATGTCAATGTGAAGATGTTGTTGCCTTCGGTATGATGTCTTATTGCGCAATGGAAAACAACGTCAACTTGAACCACTTTTTGAAATATTATAATACTGAATGTAATGCCTTGTTAATCAAGAAATACAATTTAACTAAGCAAGATATTGAGGACTCTTACAAAAATGTTACGAAGTACATGAAAACACTTGCTGACTTCCCTGATTTCAACTACACTGCTGATGTTATGAGAACTCCTATCAAGTACACTCAACTTTCTTATGACTTGGCTTACAGAAGCTACTACGACTACTACCAAAACTGTTCTTGGGGTATTATTTTTGGATTGATCTTCTTAGGTTTCTGGCTTTTTTATTTTGTATTATTTGGATTATACCAAGTTTTATTCAAATACTTGAGACCAAAAGCTTTGGTTAATGCCGAGTTCAAATTTAAGAAATACAACTACATAATGTTCACCAAAATATACGACTGCTTAGACTACTTGAAAATCCCAATCGATCCTAATGAATTCAACCTAACCAAGTGTGTTGGTATTGGTGCCACTTTGATCATCCTATTTGTTGGTTCATGTTGGAATTATCATGGTTTTGAAGGCAACTACTTCTATGCTAACAAGTCCTCTCAAGTTGCTGGATACATTGCTGATAGAACTGGTTACTTGTGTATGTTTCCACTAAATTTGTCACTACTATTTGCATGCAAAAATAACTTTTTATTGTGGTGCACTGGTTGGAATTTAGCTGACATGGTTTTTTTCCACAAATTCATTGGCCTATTGGCTGTTATTTTGGCTAGTGCTCATGGTATTGCATACTGGATCGTGGCTGTCAAAACTGGTTACTACTCATACTACTATACATACGATTACTGGATTTCAGGTGTTTACGCTGTGGTTATTGGCGCAGCCATTGTCATTTTGAGTAATCACAGAGTTGTCAGAAAGCATTTCTATGAAATATTCTTTGTTATTCACATTGTTTTGGCTGTTGTCTTTGTTATTGGTGTATGGCGTCATATAAACCCATTAGAATTGGCTCATTACATCCTTCCATACATAATTATTTGGGCTCTGGAAAGAATTTTCAGATGTGTCAACATGTTCGTTGTATTTGGGGGATTTAGAAAGAATACTGCCACTTTGTACGAAGATGAGACCAGCGAAGATAAGAATGACATCTTTATCAAATTAAACATAACCAACTATAATAAGTCACTGTTTAAGATCAAAGAAGGTAATTTTGGATTTGTCTACATTGGGTTACCTTTCGGTTTCTGGCAATCTCATCCATTCACATTTGTCAAAGTTCATGACTCTGACGACTTTGCTATTTTGATGAAGGTCAAGAAAGGTATTACCATGAAGCTTTATAAAAAGTTCGTGAAACTAGGCGTTAAGACCATGGACTTGAGAGTCTGTATCGAAGGACCATATGGACATTCTGAGCGAGAATTTATTAACAAACACGACCAATTGTGCGTTGTTACTACTGGTACTGGTATTGCTGGTCCACTAGGTTACTTAAGCAGTCACAGAGCTTCCAGATCTTTTGATGGAAACCTAAAACCTAACGTTTTGCATTGGGGTATTAAATCTTGCAATGTTGTTAAAGCCTTAGAAAGTGAACTAAAGACTATGCTATTAGATAAAAAACTAAACATTTTTGTAAACATTTATTGTAAAAATTATGTGATTGATTCCCCAGTAGAACCAAAATCTAGTGGTACAGATTCTACAGCAAGTTTGAGTTCAGATCTGGTTGAAAGCTTTGGTGGTAAACTAAATGTCTTTACAGGATATATGAGCTCCAAAAATTGTGTTGATAGCATTTTCGAAGATAACAATTCATCAGTGATCATGACATGTGGTTTGATGTCTGTTATCTATCAAGTCAAAAAGCAATACATGGAAAATGTCATCAAGAATGATAGCTCGAATCACATAGGCTTTGTTGATGAATCCCAATCTTGGTAGTTATCTTTTATATGTATTATCTATGTTTTTTTTACCTAATAATTTATTTAGCATCGTTGTCAAAGGATAAGAAAAGGTGAATAAGGTGCCAAACTCTTTTTTTATTCGTTTTGTTTTCTCAAAAAGCACGAATTTATTACCTATTTCTCTTGTTAACTAAAACTCTTCAAGAATGTTGTGGATAAGACCATCCTAAAAGGTCTAGACCCAAAAATACAGTTTTAAAACTAATGGTGTGCACATGAAAAATTGCACCACCTTTTAACTTTCAAAATGAATTCAGAAGATATGTAAGGAATAATTTTTTCAAGGAAAAAAAAAAAAAAAACAGGGTGCAAATACCGGACGCGATGATGACTGTTTGAATTTTTTTGCACCTAAGTGAAAAAAAAAAACTTCAGCAAGGTAGGCTGTAAATTACTTTGGAAAATCATGAAAACTTATGTGTAGCTCATTTTCATATTCATGGCAGAGTATTTAAATAGATATGATAGAGTTTGCTGTATGGAATGATGTGTTCTTCTTCGATGACTACCAAAAGAAAAAAAAAGGCGAGATGCTGATTCACTAACCATACGTTAAAAATGCTACTGATTAAAAAAATATTGCTCTTTTTATTTGCTGCTACCCAATGGCAGGTTACTTTGGCAAAGATTGAATTTGACAAGTGGGATAAGGCAAAAGAAATTGCTCCCTTCTATGCTTGTAAAATCTCCACAACAAAAATTGCAATGTACTGTAAAAAAGATAAGGTTAAAACCTACAACTGTCAATGTAAAGATGTTGTTGCATTTGGCGCCATGTCTTACTGTGCTGTTGAAAATAATGTCAATTTAAAACATTTTGTTCACTTCTACAATGACAGATGTAACAGTTTGGATATTGGTGAGTTCCATTTTACTGAGGATGATATCACTGAATCTTATGCCAACGTTACTAAGTACATCAAAAAATCTAGTGAAGTTCCTAAATACAATGTCACTGGTGATGTTTTAAGAACTCCTATTGCTTACAAACAAAAGACCTATGATTTGGCTTATAAAGCTTATTATGATAACATTCAAAATCATTCTTGGGGTATCATTTTTGGATTGATCTTCTTAGGCTTCTGGTTGTTCTACTTTGTTATATTTGGTATGTACCAAGTCCTGTTTAAACTATGGAGACCTAACTTTTTGGTGAATGCTGAGTTTAAATTTAAGAAATGTGTCTTCATTGTCTTCTCTAAAATTTATAATGTTTTAGACTACTTCCACATTCCTATTGATCCAAATGAATTCAACCTAACCAAGTGTATTGGTATTGGTGCTACTTTAATTATCCTCTTTGTTGGTGCTTGTTGGAACCACCACTCAATGGAAGGTCATTACCAATGGCCAAAAAGGACTACTCAAATTGCCAGATACATTGCTGACAGAACTGGTTACTTGGCTGTCTTTCCGTTAAACTTATCCATTTTGCTTGCTTCAAGAAACAACGTTCTTTTATGGTGTACTGGCTGGAACCTTGCTGACATGATTTTCTTTCACAAATTTTTTGGTTTGCTAACTGTTATACTGGCAAGTGCTCATGGTATTGCATACTGGATTTTCTCTGTTCAAAATGATAGCTACACTTCAAACTACAAAAAGCCATACTGGAAAGCTGGTGTCTACACAATTATCGTTGGTGCTACTATGGTTTTCTTGAGTAATCACAGAATTGTAAGAAAACACTTTTATGAAGTTTTCTTGGTTATTCACATTGTACTAGCTATTGCATTTATTGTTGGGTTATGGTATCATTTAAACCCACTGGACCATGTTCAATATGTGATTCCTTACATTGGAGTTTGGTCTTTGGAAAGATTGGGAAGATTTATCAACATGTTTATAGTATTTGGTGGTTACAGAACAAATACTGCCATTCTGTTTGAAGATTGCACCAATGATGACAAAAATGACATCTACATTAAATTAAAAATTGACAACTACAACAAATCTTTATTCAAAATAAAGGAAGGTAACTTTGGTTTTGTTTACTTAGGCTTACCATTCTGCTTTTGGCAATCTCATCCATTCACCTTTGTCAAATTGCAAAACTCTGATGAGTTCTCTGTTGTAATGAAAGTCAAGAAGGGTATCAGTATAAAGCTTTACAAGAAGTTTAAAAGTCTTGGTACCAACTCTATGGATATTAGAGTTTGTATTGAAGGCCCATACGGTAACTCTGAAAGAAACTTCACTAACAAGCATGATCAGCTATCAGTAGTCACTACAGGTACCGGTGCTGCTGGTCCTTTAAGTTATTTGAGTAGTCACAGAGCTTCAAACACACACGATGGCAGCTTAAAAGCTAATGTTTTACACTGGGGTGTTAGATCTCTTACTCTTATTCAAGCATTTGAAGATGAAATCAAGGCTATGCTGGATAAGGAAGGTTTGAACATCAAGATTAATGTTTACTGTAGAAAGTTGGAAGTTTCAGAATCCATTGAGCCAAAGGAA
>JAJMDF010000280.1:0-18455 GCA_030573475.1 Hanseniaspora thailandica (nom. inval.) | reverse complement strand
AAAGTGTAAGTCAGATAAGGGCGGCTAAATGAATAAACACGCCTAATAACTTGGGGAACTTGTTTTTTTTCACTATTTTAACAAAAACATTGTATTGAATTTTAGAACTGAACTATTAATGAAGTAATCTGCTATTTATTCTTATATATTATACATCTAATGCGATCCTCTTCTTAATTGCACTAAGAGCATGGCAGCATTTTCCTCGACTGTGCTATTCTTTCTGCTTTGAAGCTTGATTATGCCTCCGTAGCTTTTTCTTCTTTGGTTGACTAGTAAGCTCTCAGCACCTAAGGTTTTCCAGTCTTCTTCATCTGTGCCATTATTTGCATCTTCATCTGAGGATATCAGCGCGTTTTCACTATAAGAAATATGGTGAGGGTTCTTTTGAATTTGTATGTTTGAAATGCTGGACTGTCTATCTTTATTTTTAGAGTTATACAGCGGCATTATAAAGCCTTTATCTTGGTTGGACATGTTGAAATGGGTAGTGTTACTTTTTGGAGATGTTAGCAATATATGGTCATTATTGTTGCCAACACTTGTGACAGAAGATCTTCTTCTAATTTTAACAACATTGTTAGGATGTTGGTTCATGATAATATTTTGTGTATTGGCGTTCAAAGGTTTAATAATATTTTTATCCTTAGAAATAGATGGAAGTCTTGGCTTTGGTTCTGATGGAGTATGATTTAATGAAGGTGATTTTGAGTCATCGACTAATCTCCAAAGACCCCAACCGACTTTTTCAAAAATAGTGTTATCGTTTTCAAGGATATTCATAATAACTCTTCTCTGTTTGCTGATGCTTAGGTTATCAAATTCAGGGTATTTTTTGGCAATACCTTTGGTGATGTTTCTAATGTGGTATGTTTTGTTGTTGTCATTTTCCTGGCTAAGAATGTCAACAATCATTTGAGTATCAATCTTTGAGGTGATTTTGTTGTTTCTTTGTATAAGAAGTTGTTGGTGGGAGAGTTGTTTATCAGCGTTCATTGGTATCTATATATTTATTGGTTTCTTTTGGTATTATATTTGTTGTTAAAAAAACAAAAAAAAAATGTACATGGATAGGGTGAACAAATTCAGAGTATTAAAACATAGATAAGGGAATGTGCGGTACACCTTTTTTTTGTGAACACACGTTATTTTTGAATGTGTGGTGAATATAAAGGGGGATTATTATTATTTTTTTTTGTGTACGTTTTTTTATTGTCATACATGGTAGCGTGTTTGCTTGATAATCCTTATGTCCGTAGTCATCATCATGTGTCCCGTTTAGGACATAAAAAACCCACCCCTTTAAATTTTTGTCAAGCTCTAAACGCAACAAAAAAGGTGAAAAATTTTCACTCTCCTATTTTTGAAAAAAAAAATTTTCTTCTCCATTTTTCGTCGACATCTATTCCCTAAAGTGTGTATAAACAACTTCATAAGCTATTTTTTGCCCCCTTTCAAATTCATCAATCATTGATTATGAATCTACTTTCTTATCTTCAATGATGTTATATTAAAAAAAATAATATACTCATATCAACCATAAAAAAAAATTAAATATATTCAAATATAATGTCATTCAAAAACCCATTCTTACAATTAGGTAACGACGTCGAAGACAGTGAAATTCTAATCACTCAAGAAAACATCAAAACCAACACCAAGAACCACAAGAAGGAAGATGTCCACCCAAAGTCTGATGCTTCCAAGGCTACCGGTAAGAAGTCCGGTAAGTTAGAATCTAACAACAACAAGTCCGTCACCCCTGTCCAAGGTCAAAGATCCGGTGCCAAGGGTTCCGGTAGAGAAAGACAAGATAAGCACTCCAAGTCCGGTAAGACTGACTCCAACAAGAAGATTAGACAAGGTTGGGGTGATGCCAAAACCGAAATCGATGCCGAATTAGATGTCGAAGCTGAAAGAGCCGCCGCCAATGGTGAAGAATCCGAAGCCGTTGAAGCTGCCGAACCAAAAATCCCAACCATCTCCATGGACGATTTCTTAGCCTCCAAGCAAAACACCGTTGTTTCCAGAAGAGCCAAGAAGACTGCTCCAGCTCCAGCTGCCCCAGCCGATGCTGAAGTTTTCAAGGGTAAGAAGTCCTTGTTCGAAGCCGAAGAAAAGAAGGCTGTTGAACAAAAGAAGGCTGTCGAAGCCACTGGTCCAGTTTTCAAGATCAACTACGTCAAGGAAGAACCAAAGAAGTCTGCCCCATCCAACAGAGGTGGTAAGAGAGCCCCAAGAGGTCAATCTAGAGGTCCAAGAGGTCAAAAGGCTCCAGCTGCCAAGGCTTCCGCTCCATTACCAACTTTATAAGTTGAAGTTATAATCGAATAAGTCAAAAAAAAAAAGAATGGAAGTAGTATGTTTCTTTTTCCTTTTTTTTTTTTTGGTCATTTTTGTTTATAAATAGAAGAAGATGTTTGAGCTACTATAAAATATTTTACCAATCTTCTTCAAGATAGCCATCTCATGAAAATCTGTTGATGATTTTTTATTCTAAAAAAAAGAAAAGAAATTCAACATTTTTTCTTTAAAATTTTAAAAATTAAGTTAATGACTTCTTTTTTTGATAATTAGGTTTAACAATAAGTACTAACGTTATATATAGAAACAAAAAAAGAACCTAATCTAATGATAAAATATAAGACATCTTTGCTATGTATTGCTTTTCAGAAATAAAAAAAAAATAAAAAGTTTAAAATAAATAATCGCGATTTTTTTAATATCCTAAATCATGCTTGATTGTGTATGTCAAAACCACAGCTAATGTGACAAAGAACATGACATATGCTACAACGTAAACTGAACCCAAACATGCCATTTGTATTTGTGGTCCAGTTACTGGGGTGAACATTGCTGTGAAGTATAAACATGAAGTAGCTGATGGAACTGCAAATGTCATCACCAATGACAATCTCTCCATGCCATCGCCCTTGTCCAACCATCCAATTGTGACCAATCTGTTGACAAATGCAATACCAATGATTGGCATCACACATAGTCTATAAAGATTTAAAACAATAGCTGCTTTAATAAACTTGTAGTCAAGCTTTGATAAGTCAATCTTGGCAATGGTTCCACCTAATAATAATAGCGCAATTGGAACTGATGCTTGCGAAACATACAATGTGAAATCCATGAAAATCGAAAGCACTGGGGCATTATCTGGACCTTGATGGATGTGATAACCTTTTTGTTTGACAAATAAAATACGCAACCATGGCACCAAGGCACATAACAACCCAAGTACAGTGGCTATGCTGCATGGTCTTTGGAAGTTGATCAACACATAGTACAACCAACCTAGTTTATGTGAGTAGAACCATTCTGAAAAAGTTTTCTTTTTCTTTCCATCTTTTTCATCCAATTCAGGCACACTCTCGCTTTCCAATTCGTTATGTTTGTTCTTGATATTTTCTGAAGGATGTTCCGCATACAAATCCAATGGTTTTCTAATATCAAATTCTCCGGTCTTCACTTTAGACAAAATACTATATTCCTTGACCAATTCAGTAGTTCTATCAACATTGGCACCTGAATTGGTGAATGGTCTGGTCAACACACTTGAAATGGATGACTTTCTCTTTCTATGTTGACGGAAATCTTCACGTTCAGCAATCTCTTCAGCCTCAACCTCCTCACTATCAATAGCAACTTCACTGTCAGCAGTGGATATGCTATCAATAGATTCGATTGTGCTAGTAGAATTATTTGATTGTTGGACATACATATCTGCAGTTCTTGTTTCCTTGATTGTATGTTCATCTGTGCCATCCTTGTCCATATGACAATCACTTGAACTACTACTATGTGAATCACTTTCATTTTGTTTAGCTTCGTTTTCTATTTCATCCTTCACATCATAATAAGGAATAGTCATTAACCCCAAGTTCATCAACATGAAGTTTTGTACTGACATGAAGATGACTGCGTATGAAACACCCTTTCCCAACTGTTCTTCAGTGAAAATCGCTTGCAACCCCTCACTTTGCATGATGGAAATAGTCAAATCACTAATGTTCGTACAACTTGAACAGAACAACAATCCGTAAAAAAACTTAGGTTCGGTTTTGAATCCAAAATATACTCCAATCCCACCTATAAGTCCCAATGCGTATATGAAAAGAGACGTTAGAACAATGATCCCAATCATCTTCAAGTCCTTGTATGATATGTAGTTGACGATTTTGTTGAAGGCTAAACATGGGAGCAATGCATTCACAACCAAAGTGGAGATATCCTTGGTCATTTGTGGAGTTAAAAGTCCTTTTTTAGAGAGTAAAAACCCAGTCCCAAGAATCAAGTAAACACGCATGATCGGCTTGATGGAGATGTAGATGCATTCTCCTAAAGACAGATTTTCCTGTGTCATTATGTGAAAAAATAAAACTCTGAGTAGTGTTTTTTTTATAAAAATTGTATAGTTTAACTTAAACTAGGTTTGGTGATGTTCTGTAACTTTCTAGGTTGTTTTGTGGCCACTTATAGAATCCCTCTCTGAGTGAGAGCATCCCATCTTTATAAAACGAGAAAAGACAGAAAAACATGTGCTTGAACGAATTAATTGCCTATCTTTTTTTTTTGGTGCCAGACGATACACTCTGCACTTATCTCGTCGGGATTTTTCCTCTCTATGGGAAACAACCCCAATTTGAAACCCTCTTTCTTCTATCGGATGACTCTTCTCCATCAACTGCAAATCTACAAAAGAAACGAATTCATAATATCAACAATGTATATAAATATATCAATATAAAGCAGCTTTACTTCTTGACAAACAATTGGGTGTCAACAGCAGCTATGATCTTAGGAACACACTCAGGGTTGGCCATGGTGGACAAGTCTCCTAATTGTTCCATTTCATTGGAGGCGATCTTTCTCAAAACTCTTCTCATGATTTTTCCGGATCTGGTCTTTGGCAAGTCTGAAACAGCTATGATGGCCTTTGGAGAGGCGAATGGTCCAATGACTCCTCTGACTTCCATAACCAAGCTCTTCTTGAATGCAGTGAACTCAGCTTCATTGGTGATGTCACAAGCACCATCCTTCAAGGAAATGAAGGCAACAACAGCTTGACCAGTTAAGTCATCGTTGATACCAATACAGGCACATTCAGTGACACCGGAGTGTTCATCCAAAACGGTTTCTATTTCATTGGTGGATAGTCTGTGACCAGATACATTGACAACATCATCAGCTCTTCCTCTGATCCAATAGTATCCATCATTGTCTCTGGCAGCATTGTCACCAGTGAAGTAGTATCCAGCAAATGGCTTCAAGTAAGTGTCCATGTATCTGGAGTGGTCGTTGTAAACAGTTCTGGCAACAGATGGCCAAGTGCTCTTGACGGCTAAAACACCGGCAACATCATTACCTTCCAATTCCTTACCGGTGGCTGGATCAATGATGGCTGGGGCAATACCAAAGAATGGCAAGGAGGCTGAACCTGGCTTGGTTGGGAAGGCACCAGCTAATGGAGTGATCAAGTGGGCACCACTTTCAGTTTGCCAGTAAGTGTCAACAATGCAACAGTTGTTCTTACCAACCTTTTCGTTGTACCATTCCCATAAGTCTGGTTGGATTGGTTCACCAACGGAACCTAAAACTCTCAAGGAGGAAATGTCATATTTGGCAATTTCAGCTTCACCAACCTTCTTGATCAATCTCATGGCAGTTGGAGCAACGTAGAAGTGGGTGGCCTTCCATCTGTTTATGATTCTCCAGTATCTACCGTAATCTGGATAAGCTGGGGTGGATTCAAAGATGATTGAAGCAGTACCCAAACTCAATGGACCGTATAAGGCATAAGTGTGACCAGTAATCCAACCAACATCACCAGCGGTGAAGAAGACATCTTCTGGATGTAAATCAAATACAAATCTGGTGGATAAGGCAGCATTCAACAAGTAACCACCAACAGTGTGGACAACACCCTTTGGTTGACCAGTGGAACCGGAAGTGTAAAGTAAGAATAATGGATCTTCGGCATTGGTTGGAACACATGGAACATAAGATCTTTGAGTGGCACAAACTTCATCCCAGTAATGATCTCTACCTGGAGTCATCTTAACATCTGGGTTACCGGTTCTCTTGAAAACTAAAATCTTGGAAACACTTTCAACACCGTTCAGACCTTCATCAACAATCTTCTTGGTGTTGATGGTCTTACCACCTCTCTTGGCTTCGTCACAAGTAATGACAACTTTACAGCCAGCATCAACAACTCTGTCCTTCAAGGAACCAGCAGAGAAACCAGCAAAAACAACAGAATGAACAGCACCGATTCTGGCAATGGCTAGCATGGCAATGACGGCTTCTGGGGTCATTGGTAAGTAAACAGCAACAGTGTCACCCTTCTTGACACCCCAAGATTGCAAGACACCTGCAACTTTACAGATTTTTTCTAACAATTGTTGGAAGGTTATGCTGTAAGCTTCGCTTTCTTCATCAGGTTCGGAAATCAAGGCTATCTTGTTTGGGTTGGCAAAGGCGTGTCTATCAACACAGTTGTAACAGGCATTCAACTCACCTTGTAAGAACCAGGAAACATCACCATTGGTCAAGTCACCGCTTCTGACTTTTGTGAATGGCTTGTCCCAGTGTAAGTATTCTTTGGCTAAGGCACCGTAGAAGCTTTCTGGATCGTTGATGGATTGGTCATACCAAGCCTTGTATTGAGCTTCATCAACAATGTAAGACTTGGATGGTTGGCTTTTGAAAAAGTGTTCAGGAGCTTGTCTGAAAGAAACACCGTTGGCTTCGTGTACTTCAACGTGATTTGTGGCCATGTTATATTATTTTATTTTATGATTTTTATAGAATAGTGTGAAAAAGTCAACAGAGTATAAGTGCAACCTTTTATTTATTATAAAACTATGTATTACTTCTTCTAATAAAGTATCAGATGAATATATGTGGATATGTTACAAAGAAAGGTAGATCAATAGAAATTGAGGTATACTCTTTTTTTTTTTTTTTTGGTATAGTTTGGTTTTTGAGTTAATATAGAGTTATATTTCCTTGGGGAGGTTGAGTAACTTTCATCAACAATATTGACTATCATAAACAGAAGATCCTTTATAAACACTTCAACCACACAAAAGTGCGATAATTCCCTAAGAACTAAAACACCCAAAGCTGAAAAACAAAAATTTTTCAACAATTTTTTGCCGCCAGTAAAAATTTTCCAACCTGTTTGCGTGTTGAAAAAAAAGTATCAACAATCTTCGGTTTTTGGCGCTTAGCCGCCTTTTTACATACGATAAATGCTTTTGACGTGACTGTCGGACATAGCGGATCATTTCATCCACTAATCACCTTCAAGCACATCCTTTTAAGCGATAAGATATGATCTTTAAATTTATAATTCTTAAAAATGAGGGTTAAATCAGTTCACTATATACACTTTACTAGTTAGGGAAGTACAAATCACCAATTCTTTCAAAGAATTGCTTTACACAACCTCTCAAAGTAACATTTGACAAGCTCTTGTCCAAAATTTGTAACACCAAGTTGTACAACTTACTGGAGTTGGCCTTGAAGTCTTCATCATCAAACTCATAAATTCCTTGGAGAATCTCAATAACAACTGGTCTCATGGTCATTATACTCTTTTCCATCTTGGCTTCATCAAAAGAAACGTATCTTTGAATGATATCAACACAGTATTGCATCAACTTGTCCATCAATTTCCCATTATTCTTCTTGTCATCTTCAGTTTGGAAGTATAGCTTGAACAAAACAGCTATTAAAACAGCAGCCGATGATGATTCTTGTTTTAACAAGTTAGGTATCTTGTCAACAACCTCAGCTTCAACTAATCTTGTTCTTAATCCAATGTCGTCATTGAAGTCTCTGGAGAAAGTGTAGGACTTCTCCAACATACCAACAATTCTTAACATTTCTTCAATGCTGATCTTGTCATTGTTTCTGAATTGTTCATTGTCAAATAATTCACTCAATAGTTCAATGATCATCAATTGAAGAACACACTTGACAACAATGGTGTTCTTAACAGACAGTCTCTTTCTGATCAAATCATTCTTAATAGTGGATGAACTAGATTGTAGTGCTTCCTTTGGAGCAATTTGAGCATCGGTTTGACTCACCTTTCTAATCATCTTATCGGCACTTTCTTCTTCTTCAGCTCTGTTGCTAGAAAAGTCAACCGTTTCTCTAGTTTCCTTGGCAATTTCATCAAAGTTCATGTTCTTCTTGACATCTAATTCAACTTTTGGTGCTGATTTTTGACCCAAAATAGATTGTCTTCTACCCTTCTTCAATGGATCACTTTCAAACAATTCAGTGGCAGTAGTCAAGTCAAACAGCTTTTCAAAGTGATTAACAATGATGACCCAATCAGCTTCAGTGAACTTGTTGATGTTTTCAATGATCAACTGTTGTAAACATGATCTACCAATTCTTGCAATGGTATCATTCTCTTGACAAATACAGGAGACTAATAGATCCAAGAATCCAGGCAACAAAGTAACCAATGATTCAAAGTAATGAGTCAACAAGGCAATACTGTTTCTCAAGGCTTGGATCAAAGTAGTTGACAACCAAACATTGACTTCTTCATGAGAGCTGAATTGGTCAAAGTCCCAGTGCATAGTCAAAACAGCAAATATTGGGAAAATCAACAATCTACAGATCTTGGTCCAGATAGGTACAGTGAACAAAGATCCATAGCCAACTAAACATTCAAACATCTCAGTCAAAGCCATTGATCTGACTTCCATATCCTTAGAGGACATGATGATGTCGTGGTAGGAGAACAACAATGGGTACCAAAGCTTATTGAATTCTTCTTCATCCAACTTGACAACTTTGGTGGAGGTGACATCAAAATCTTTGAAAATATACTTTCTGATCTTCTTCAAAGATTCAAGACTCTTCAATGAGTTTTTAGGGAACTTAGAGTTCTTACACATGTTTCTGTAAACAAAAATGAATTGTAAGTAGTTATCATCTTGTTCATTGGTCTTGGAGCTTACTTGCTTGAACACATGTTCCATCAAAATCTTGCTCTTCAAAATCAAATTGGCAGTGTTCAAAACAGTGAATGATATCTTTTCCATGATGGTGTTAACAGCCAAGTATTGTAAAGATTCAAAGATTGGCTTCCAACCACTCTTCAACAAATCACCTTTGGCAACAATGAATTGATTGAAACATTCCAAACACATTTGTTGGATTTCATAATTGCTACTACTATTTTGAATAATAAACTTGAATGGCTTTAAGAAATCACATTGAAATTCAAACCCATGCAACTCGTCCAGGTTCAAGAATCTCATACTCAATTGTCTCAAAGAATCAATGGCAAAGAACACAACAGCTAAATTCTTGTTACTGTTGGAAGCAATGTTGATAAAGGCTTCACCCATGACTTCCCACATTGGTTTCCATTCAACTCTGATTCTCTCCATATTGTAATAACAAACATCAACCATCTTTTGCAAGGCAAACATTCTAGGTTGGGATGATTCTTGGGATGATTCAATTTCCTTTTGAGAAACCTCAGTCAAGGCCTTGATGAAGTCAATGACGGAGTGTGCATTCAAATCAGAACTTTGAGAGAAAATCATATCGATCTTGACACTAATATCATCTGATGATAGCAATTTAGAAACTTCGGGGTTCAAAACTTGTTTGTTGTGTTTGTCTTGAGCTTCTTCAATTGGATTTGGCTTTTTAGTTTGCCATAACCCAAAGAAACTTGAAGAATCATCAGTGATGGAAGAAGCAACAGTGGCTGATCTTACACTATCCTTGGAAGTTCTTCTGGAGTTGACATTCTTCAATCTGGAGGAGGAGACATCAGGAACAGACATTCCATCAACACCCTTGGCTATCAATTGTAATCTCTCAGTTTGGGAAACAGCAAATAAGACATCTTTCCATGAATCAGTCAAGTCATCACCAACTTGAAGAACAACTTCTAATAACTTGTGGATGGCTAATACATTCTTTGGTTTCATTTCAGCAATGTTGGACATGTTGGTGAATTGAATTAATGCACCAACAAAGGCGTTCTTGGCCATGTCAATTCTGGAAGTAGCAGAGATTCTAACACCATGTTGTAAACCTTCCAAACATAAGTTGATTGGATAAGTATCATAATCAGTTTCATTGAAGGATGTGGTAAAACCAGCTAGGAAGGACATCCATAAGTTTTGGAAAACTAAAATACCATGTTCCTTTGAATTGGCAAAATGGAACAATGTGTCTTCCTTGGTGTCATTGGTTAAGTTCTTCACAACATCTTCAGTCTTGGAGGTGATTTCCTTGGATACTTGCATGTATGTTTCTCTATTCATATCTCTCATGTTGAAGAAATTGAAGGCAGAGTTGCTAGCAGCTTCAGTGGAGTTATTGGTTTCTTCACTAGCATCCTTTGGTAGTTTGATTTCGTTGTCTCTGATTTCTTCGTACAATTCAGTCATGTATTCATTGGATAACTCATCTTCCTTTTTCAAACCACCTAATAAATCAATGAACTCATCTAAAGTAATCTTCTTCTTGATTTGTGGAGAATGTAAATCAGTATTCAACATAATCAATGAGAAGGCTAAAACATAAGCAGTGTCTGGCTTGGCAAAGACAGTTGGATTCTGTTCAACATATCTTTCAGCAAACTTCAACATGAATCTATCAATCTTTTGACTTTCACCAGGTAGTTTAAAGTTCTTCAAGAAATCTCTCAAGGCATCGATGAAACCAGCGTTTTTAAAGTTCAATTGATCAACTAAAGCATGCATGGTGGCAATGTTCTTTTCATCACCTTCACCTAAGTAATCACCTACTGTAGTTAAATCCAAACCATCGGTAGAAAGCATGAACTTGGCAATGGATTCTGGAGTGTCATCCTTGATGAATCCACTAGTGATCAAATCAGGAATGGCCTTTTTAGGTTTCTTGTTGAAAATCAATAACAATCTGCTTAACTCAGTTTTTCTAATTTTGGAAGCTTCAAATTGCTGGATGTCGTTATCTTCATCTGCAGAAGTCAATTTCAAATCAGAACCGGATCTTGAACGGTTGTAATCGATGGAATCATCATCTTTGCCCAAAGAAGCACTAGAAATGGAGGTCTTTCTGGATATCTTAATGTCCAAAGTATCATCACCAGTCTTTTCATTGTTCTTGATGCTGGTGTTGATGTTACACCAAGTTGACAAGGATCTTAAAATCAAAATGATACAGTGCAAAGAATCCAACTTCAAATGATAAGCAATTGGGAAGTTTGGACTTGATAAAGCAACCTTGGAGCCAGAAATAGATGCAGAAGACTTGTGCTTGTTACCACTCTTCGTAGAACTACTTTCCTTGGCAGTGTTGGATGAAAGCATGTATAATGGGTTAGATTCAGATAAACTTGTGGCATTAGAAACAGAACCACCAGCCAAATTGGAAATACTCAAAAGTGGCAATTGAGATAAGTCATAGGTGGAAATAGCAGCTCTCAAAGATTCTGTGTATTGTCTCTTGTCACTATCAGAAACATTGTCAACCTTGTTCAATGTGTTGCTGCTCAAGAAGTCAACCATGATTTCAGTCAAGTTAGGGAATCTTTCATCGCAATCATAGTTCAAGTAGAATTCAATGATTATAGATGGATCAGAACTCAACCTGGCTAAGAATTGTAGGAAATACTTCTTTTGATGATTGGTGGATGTCTTCAATTCAGCAATAGGTAGGTAAATCTCAGCAAAGAATATTGGAATCTCACGCTTGAAGTAGAATCTCATGTCATTGACCATTATCCATAAAATTTCTAAAGTTATTTCAAATACTGGGGCAATAGGAGAAGTAGCATTTCTGGAAACAGACAAACACAAATATTGTCTGATGGAGTCCAACAAGGTTTTGTTTCCGTTGGAATATAGTTTCAACTTAGGATTTAAAAATAGAGATACTTGGTCTCTCAAAATGGAATGTAACATGTGCAAAGATAGCAGTTTTGACCTTACCGCATGGGATCTCATGTCCAGAGTGTCTTCAATGTTCTTTACACTGATCTTGGCCATAGATCTGAAAACTAAGAATGCATCCTTGATGGATAGTTGTTCTTCTGTAATTGCTTCCTCAGATAGACTGTTCAAGTCTATGTTGGCTTCTTCCTCGTCATCTAATTTTTTCATATCATTTAAATTCAATGGACTATCACCGTTGACAACTTCAGAGTTCATGGATGCAATAGATATAGCACTGTTGGTAGTAGTCAACTCACCACCTTCGTGGATTGTGTTGTTGTCAGAATCAACAAATGATCTAACTCTTTGGAAAACTTTTTCAACAACTTGAATTAAAGTGGCTTGTGCAATGGTTTGTGTTGAAGAATTCAATGAGAAGATGAAGATGTTGTAAATGGTTCTGATAGCTTTTAGTAGAGATTGTCCGTGACAGATGTTCATAGTATCTTCCATTAAAATCAAACTGGTTAAACATCTGATGATTTGTAATTCAACATTTTCGTTGGTGCTTTCACCTTCAAAACAATCAGTGATGGTATCAACAGCAGCATCCATTAGCTTTTGCTTAGGTGGGGGAGTGATGTCAGTGTTTTCATTAGTAGGTTCATTAACAGATAAAGCATCAGGTGGGTTAACCATAGCTTCTTCGTCCAAAAGTTGGAAGGCAAATAATTTTGACAAACCATCAAGAGCCATGATTTTACCTGTGTTTATTCTGCATCTACAACAATTTCTCAAGGCTTCAAAAATTAGAATTGAGTTAACAGAGGCAATGGTATTAGCAGGAGACTTTAGAATCTTATCAATGTCTTCAATGGCATCTTTCAGAGATTGACTCAATGACTTGGATGGAGAAGTCAAGTTTTTGAATTCTTTGGATTCTTGGAATTCTTCAAAGCTCTTTTTCAAGAAAGCCAAGGTAGATTTGATGTTCTTACTTTTAGAGATTTCTTCTGGTGTAGCATCCTCTTCGTACTTGTAGTTTTCTTCTGGTTGTGGTTCGACTTCTTTTACAACTGGTTCTTCAACAGGTTCTTGTTCTTCTGTAGAGATTTCCGGAACTACCGGTTCTTCTTGATGATCTTGTTCTTCTTCAGATGATTCCAATTGAATATCTTCTTCCACTTCATTTGTAGAATCATTGTAGACATTTTCGGGGTTTTCTTCATCCTCATTCAATGATTCTAATATTTTATCAGATACTGAGTTGTTGCTTTCAACTTCAGCATTGTATGGACTATGTATAACGGTATCGTTGTTGATCTCATCAGATTCCAAGTGGATATCAGAAGCATCAACAAACTCTTCGTCGCCACTTTCGCTTACAATTGAGATAGCGTCACCTTGGAAAGCAACGTCTACTGAAGACACGACATCTTCGGAGTAATCTGAAATATTTTCAGTTATTTGATCAGACATGTGTTTTAGGTTTGAATACTGTTAGAGAAGTGCAGGGAATGTCTATAATTGGGTTTAATAAATGCTAGACGCTAAACACAAATCTGATTACACAATGATGTATGTTTTTTGGGTGTTTCATTACAACTTTTTAAAAGTAAATCAACTTAAAGAAGTTATACACTCTGCACAAGCATACGCCACTTGAAAAATGTTAGCTAGAAAAAAAACGAAGTAAACAACAAGAGCTTTTCTTCCGTGGTTTAAAAAAAGAACACAACCTAAAAAGGGTGAGAGAAAATTTTTTTAAACACCACCCGCTACACGTTTTTTATTATGATTGGCAGAGAGGCTAACCTCAAATGAGTGTAATGAGTCTCTACCAGTGTTGGTGAGGAAAAGCTGATGTAATGGTAAGAAAGATTTTGTTAAAATATTGGTTGTACCTTTCAAACATGGGTTCTATGTGAAGAACTCAGCTGTGGTTTATATTATATTTTTCTGACAGTACATGCATTTATGTGGTTCCTATCACAAATGCTGTATCTGCCATTGATTTACCCATTTGTTGGTAATAATGACACATCTACCATCATTTCCACATATCGTTAATGTGCTCCGTATACAACAACAGCATCCACATAGAATGTAAACCTCACATATGGATAAACGTGTGTGCTTGGTTTTCCGCTTATCAGTTGGTGTGGCAGGCTGTGTGTTTTTCTCCGGTGGAGATATCTCCTTTTTTTTTTATCAGTGATGCTTGTTCTTTTTCTCTTATCTTTACCAAATTAACCATCCACAAAAAAACACATATAGCTCTTGGCAGCAATGTGGACACATCAAGGTGCTCTGCTAGAAATTGAACACATGTGCTTTGTTGAATTTAAATTCCAATGGACTTAACTTCCATTTTGTTTATATCTTTTGACAGACATTCTTATCTTCGTAAGTTCTACTTTCATTTCTAGCTTAAACCCCAACATATATAAGAACAAACTATCCTTAATCAAAATTTGAAATAAAATAACTTCTTAAATTGTATTCTAATAATAGTTATAGTCAAATAACCAGCTTTAAACCCGTACAAGCAAGTACCCAATACTATTAACTAATCAAAATATGTCCCCTCCTTCCACTGCTGACTTCATAGTCAACCACAACAAGTCCTCTCCAGATTTAAAAACAGCTTTTGCTGCCTTACAGAGCACTGCTGACAGTGAAATTGAACTGTTAAGCAGCTTGTTGTCTGATACCAGATTGTATACCACTTCCAAGGATGCTGACATCAAGCCAATTCCTCTTAAGTGGGACTCAAAGTCTTCTGATTACAAGAACAGAGGTCCTGTTGTCTGTAACTTCTACAAAAATGGTTTAACTGAGCACAATTCTATTGGTGCTCACAGCGGTTGCTATTCTGTTTACCATGGATTAGCTGTTGCTGCTAAACAATTAAACCCAAACTTCACTCCATCATTTGAAAACACTGACCCTCAATTCAAAGTCCCATACAATGATAGTTGGACTGATGGTGAATCCATTGTTTCTATTGATCCATTTGGTCACTTGGCAATTCCTGAAAACTATCCTGAACTTGCTGAAAAGGTTGACATCAGACCAAGTATTGCCATCACCAAGGCGGTTTTGCAATTGCCTGATATCCAAGCTTTAGTAAAAGAAGGTAAGATCCCTGTAGATGGAAAAATTGTCCTTAACAAGGAAGGTGATGTTGCCATTTCTAAAGTTGCCTTAGACTCCGTTTGGTATTTGCCTGGAATTGCCAAGAGATTTGGTATTTCAGAAGAGGAACTAAGAATTAGTTTGTTCAAAGATACCAACAACATGTATCCTGAATTGATTACCAGACCAGACATCAAGACTTTCTTGCCTCCAATTGGTGGATCTACTGTATACATCTTTGGTAACCCAGAGTACTTAAGTGACCCAACCAAAGACTTGGCCTTGAGAGTTCACGACTCTTGTACTGGTAGTGATGTATTTGCATCCAACATTTGTACTTGTAGACCATACTTAATCTTTGGTATTCAAGAAGCCATCTTACAAGCCCAAACACCAAACGGTGTTGGTATGTGTGTTTACTTCCAAAAAGAAGGAAGAAGCTTAGGTGAGATAACCAAATACTTGGTTTACAATGCCAGAAAGAAATATGGTGATACTGCAGACAAGTACTTCTTAAGAACAGAATGCATTGCTGGTGTAAGAGATATGAGATTCCAACAATTGATGCCAGATGTGTTGAAATGGTTAGGTGTTCAAAGAATTAACAAAATGTTGAGTATGAGTAACATGAAATACGATGCCATTATTGAAGCTGGAATCACTATTGATGAAAGAATTCCAATCCCAGATGACATGATTCCAGGTGATTCCAATGTTGAAATTGATGCCAAGATTCACTCAGGTTACTTCACTACAGGTAGTGTCAAGACAGAAAGTGAACTAAAAAAGACCCATGGTACAGAATGGAAGTAATTACAAATAAACATATATATAGGAACCACCTACTAATGATAATGTATTTTTTAAAAAAGTTGTTGCCAATTGATTAAAGCTTATGGCTGATTTCGGTGTGGTTAAAAAATGACGTTTTCGGACATAAGGTGCGCCATTCATCTTTTCTTTTTTTCCTTAAGCAGAAAAAAATTTTCGTTTTTGAAAAAAAGGGAAATTTTTGAAATGATATTTCATAAAAATCATCATCACTAATGTAGATAATGAACTACAGAAGTTGAAGGATCACTGCACACCAATATAACATTCATCATTTATTATATTGAACAAGTAGTTAATCAAGCTATTTTGAATTCCAAATAAATAGAAACAATGTCTGAAGAAGCTCCAAACACAACCTACAACCCAAACAGCAGTAGAGGTGGCTACAGAGGTAACTCCAGAGGTGGTTACAGAGGAAATTCCAGAGGTGGTTACAGAGGTGGCTACCAAGGTAACAACTACCAACAAGGATACCAAGGTGGTTACCAAGGAAACAACTACCAACCAGGATTCCAAGGTGGATACCAAGGTAATAACTACCAACAAGGTTACCAAGGTGGATACCAAGGAAACAACTACCAACCAGGATTCCAAGGTGGATACCAAGGTAACAACTACCAACAAGGTTATCAAGGTGGATACCAAGGAAACAATTACCAACCAGGATTCCAAGGTGGATACCAAGGTAACAACTATCAACAAGGTTATAAAGGTGCTGGTTACCAAGGTGGATTCCAACAACAAACTGCTCCAGCTCCAGCCCAACAAGCTGCCCCAGCTGCTGAAGAACCAGCCAAGGGTAAGGTTTCATTAAAGGATATCAAGGCCAGAGCCAAGCAAGCTAAGGAAGCTGCTGCAGCTGCTGTCGCCGCTGCTGAAGCCGCCAAGCCAGCCGAAGAACCAAAGGAAGCTGTTGCTGAAGAAGAAACCAAACCAGCTGAAGTTGAAGTTGAAACTCCAAAAGAAGAACCAAAGGAAGCTG
Source organism: Hanseniaspora thailandica (nom. inval.) (assembly GCA_030573475.1). Classification (NCBI taxonomy): domain Eukaryota; kingdom Fungi; phylum Ascomycota; class Saccharomycetes; order Saccharomycodales; family Saccharomycodaceae; genus Hanseniaspora; species Hanseniaspora thailandica (nom. inval.). Next base: position 1,583 of record JAJMDF010000280.1, on the reverse strand, counting down.
AAACTCCAAAAGAAGAACCAAAAGAAGCTGCTGTTGAAGAAACCAAGCCAGTTGAAGAACCAAAGGAAGAACCAAAGCCAGTTGAAGAAGCTAAACCAGTTGTTGCTGAAGAACCAAAAGAAGAACCAAAGAGTGCTCCTATTGAAGTTTCCATGAGCAAACTAAGCGTCAAGTCCTCCAAACCAGTTGTTGACATTGCCAAGGAACAAGAAGATACCCTAGACAAGGAAATTGTCAATGATATGTTCGGTGGTAAGGATCACGTCTCCATCTTGTTCATGGGTCACGTCGATGCTGGTAAGTCCACCATGGGTGGTAACTTGTTATACCTAACTGGTTCCGTTGACAAGAGAACTTTAGAAAAATACGAAAGAGAAGCCAAGGATGCTGGTAGACAAGGTTGGTACTTGTCTTGGGTCATGGATACCAACAAGGAAGAAAGAAACGATGGTAAGACCATTGAAGTTGGTAAGGCTTACTTTGAAACTGATAAGAGAAGATACACCATCCTTGATGCTCCAGGTCACAAGATGTACGTTTCTGAAATGATTGGTGGTGCCTCTCAAGCGGATGTTGGTGTTTTAGTTATTTCTGCCAGAAAGGGTGAATACGAAACTGGTTTCGAAAAGGGTGGTCAAACTAGAGAACATGCCTTATTAGCCAAAACACAAGGTGTCAACAAGATGGTTGTTGTCATCAACAAAATGGACGACACTACTGTCAACTGGGACAAGGAAAGATACGACCAATGTGTTTCTAACTTATCTCAATACTTAAAAGCTGTTGGTTACAACGTCAAGACTGATGTTGTCTTCATGCCTGTTTCTGGTTTCACTGGTGCTGGTTTGAAGGACAGAGTTGATCCAAAGGACTGTCCATGGTACAGTGGTCCATCCTTACTAGAATACTTAGATTCCATGAAAACTTTGGACAGACACATCAATGCTCCATTCATGTTACCAATCGCTTCTAAGATGAAGGACTTAGGTACCATTGTTGAAGGTAAGATTGAATCCGGTCACATCAGAAAAGGTCACTCCACCATGTTAATGCCTAATAAGACCAAGGTTGAAGTTGTTGATATCTATAATGAAACTGAAGAAGAAGTTGATGTTGCCGTTTGTGGTGAACAAGTCAAGCTAAGAATCAAGGGTGTTGATGAAGAAGATATCCAAGCTGGTTTCGTCATGACCTCTCCTAAGAACCCAGTCAAGGTTGTCAAGAAGTTCATTGCCACTTTGGCCATTGTTGAATTGAAGTCTATCATCTCCTCTGGTTTCTCATGTGTCATGCACGTACATACTGCTATTGAAGAAGTTGTCATCACTAGATTACTGCACAAGATCGAAAAGGGTTCTAACAGAGTTTCCAAGAAGGCTCCACCATTCGCCAAGAAGGGTATGAAGGTCATTGTTGAAATCGAAGTTGAAAATCCAGTCTGTGTTGAAACTTACGCTGACTACCAACAATTAGGTAGATTTACTTTGAGAGACCAAGGTGTTACAATTGCCATTGGTAAGATTATAAAGGTTGCTGAATAAATGGTTTGAATAGTAATAATTTAAAAAACTATATAAAAAAGC
>JAJMDF010000279.1:0-20547 GCA_030573475.1 Hanseniaspora thailandica (nom. inval.) | reverse complement strand
CTATTATCATTGATGACAAATAGAATAATATAACTTGTATAGTAAAATCATAGTTCTTTAAGAGAATTTTTTTATTTCTATAAAACAAGCTTTTACTTAATGCTTACCAACAGTAGAACAATTTCTAAAGCTCATTTTCCTTATATACAAGTCTCCAGAAATTCCCATGAAGGTGGTTTTTTTTAAATTACTTTTTGGCATAAAAGTATTTTTTTCAGAGTTTAATCTCCAAAATTTAACATCTACTTTCTACAGGATATTCTGACAGATTTTTCTTGTCTTCCTGATATATTCCAGCCACATCTCAAAATGAGAAAAGACAAATTCGGCTAAAAATGTTATGAAACATTTGTCAAAAGTTATTTATAGCTGTATATGAAGTAACTACAACACAAATTGATGAAAAAAAAAACAAAACATATTTACCATTACAAAGCGCTATAAATTAAAATCCACAGTGATATATTATTCTACATATTTGGCCTCATCGTGATACTTTTTACCATCTGTTAGTGCGGCTATACCTGAAACAGCACCAAGGCCTTGGATACCATCACCAAAGACGTCAGCAACTTCTTCCAAAGTTCTTCCAGATGTTTCAATAAAAGTAAAGCTAACAAAGAATTCAACAAATAAGATACACACATAGACTATGTAGTACTTCCACTGGATTGCGTCCATTGCAATGGAGTTGACAAAACCATTAAATATGTGTAAGATGAATTGGACAACCATTAACACAGAAATACCTTTGGCTCTGATAGTGTATGGAAGAATCTCCGTAACATAAGTAAATGGCAAACCATTTAGACCTAGGTTATAGAAAAAGAAGTAAATGAAGATGAATGCTAAGACTGTTTTGCCCATTGCCTTGTTTTCAAAATTGGTTTGTTCAGCTCTGGCAGATAAAATGGTCCAAATTAGTAAAGAAATAAACATACCAAAAACAGAGGCTTTGATCAACAAAACTCTCTTTTTAACAAGTGATATGATCCAAAACGACTGGATAATACTACAGCCCAAGTTGTAGATCATTAAACCAGCATTGATAATCAATTGTTGAGATGAGGAGGTGTAACCAATAGAGTTTAAAACCTTACCCAAGTAGTAAGATAAAATACCGTTACCAGACAATTGCATAAAGATACCAACCCAAATGATGATCCACATTCTTTTCAAGTTAGCTTTGGTTTTGAATAAATCTGAGAATTTAGTTTGAGAGGCAATGCTTTCTTTTTCAATGGCTAGTTGAATTTCATTCATTTCATAGTCGACTAATTCTTGACCGTTTTCCAGGTTTCCAGCATGTAAATCATCCAAAACCTTTCTTGCTTCTTCATATCTGCCCTTGGAGACGTACCATCTTGGTGATTCAGGAACAAATATAGGAACTAGAATCAACTGTAGAAAAGAGAACAAACATTGACAAATACTTGGAATTCTCCATGACCAATGATGAGGAACATTTCTTACACCAAATGAGATCCAAGCAGCAGTGACAGCACCCAAGTACCAACTTGAGTTGTAGTAGTTAATTTGAACTGATCTTGCTGTTGGTTCGGGGTAAGCCAACTCAGCAATCAAGGCAGGTGCTGAACTTTGAATAACACCTGAACCGATACCAATGACGATTCTTCCGGCAATCATCATTCCTAAAACATCCCTCTTTTTGTAGTTTTCCGGGTATCCATGACGGTTCCAAGCACCAGCAACAGACTGGATCAAAACACCAAGGATCATGACGGCGTTGCAATATATCAAACATTTCTTTCTACCGAATTTGTCGTTGATTTTGGCAGAAAAGAAGAAAGAGAGGAAGCAACCAAAGAAGTAACCACTAGTCAAAGCACCAAGAATGGAACCCTTGACATTACCAATGGCGTTCATGAAATCTTTTTCGGTGTACAATGAGTTAAGCAACGAACTGTCAAACCCAGTGTTACAAGAAGTTAATGATATGATAAAGATGATCCACATAAGCTTTTGGAAGTGTCTTAATGTGTACCATTTCTTGTCATGAACAGGCAAAACAGTGTAGATGTTGATTTCGTCTTCATCTGGTAGTTCGTATTCTTGTACCTCGCTGTCTCTTGATTGGCGGACGTTCTGTTGAACTTTTTCAACAGCATCTGAGGTAGATTCACTAGATTCGACAATATTAGAAACCATTTTAGTACTGAATATAATATGTATAATTTGTTTTTTACTGGTTATTGATCGATCATTACAAATTTTATTTATCAAAGCTTACACCAACCTTCCTTTAAATACTGTTCACATCCAACCTGAACAAATAAGCCTCACTTTATTTCGATATTCTTGATCTAGTTTAAACAGAGATACCCTTACACCCATAATTATCATATTCCATATACAAAAGTGATGGATGGGATTCCAAGGGAAGGGCCATTTGCAAATGATTTTAAGCGCGTAAATTAGAGTTTTCTCGTGCAAAGGGCTGAAAAATAATCAAACCGAGCCAGAATCCATTTCCCCAGATTTTCCACCCATTGTGCGCGGTGTGTGTTTTTGTGGAGTCTATCCGGAAAAGAGGAAAACCAGCCCTGGTGGATGAAGGGGACCGTTGTGTCACATCGGATGTTTGTATTCCTATCGTGCCGGGGCTGTGTTCCCCGACTTCTGTTTGCTGGGGATACGCCATGGTCATATTTATAAGAATGAACAGGCACAGCAGCAACAGATCATGGCGATATTGATAAGTAGTCGAAACGTAATCAATGTAATGACGAATGCATATCTGGGGTAACCAAATTTGCTGCTTTATGGTAAACGAATTATATTTACAAAGATGATTATCTCCAATTCGAAAATTGTAAGTTAATAGTGCTTATATCCGGAACCAACAAATCAAAATTAACTTTCAACAACTTACTTCAAACAGAATTCTATATAAAAAGTTTTATCAATTAGCGTGTTCTATAAATGGATTGTTTAATGTATTTTCCGTGTTTTCTGTTTCTTCACTATTTTCTTCCTGTTCAGCAGCATCGTTGTCTACCTCATGGGCATCTCCATCTTCTTCACCATCGAGGTCAAAGCTTATAGACTCATCAACATTAGCCACATCAAAGTCTTCATCAGACAACTCATTATCAATTATATCAAACTCATATGTTTCAGCTCTCAATCTTTGGAATTTCTGCTTCTTATGGATGAATAGTAGGTAGTACAAGAATGATAAAATGAATATCAACATAAACAACCCTAGGTAGTGATGTGCCTTTAACAATCTTTCACCTTTCTTCAAAGTGTCGTGTTCAATTTCCTTTGATGATTCGGTTGCTGTTGCCACAACACTTGAAGTGGAAGTGCTTGGCTCAACTACTGTATTTGTAGGTTCACTAACTACACTAGTATCACTAGTAGTAGTACTTACAACAACTTCATCATCCCTCTTTTCACCAAATATCTCAAACTCCCAGCTCTTCAACTTCAAGTTGTTAACATCACTAGTAACTCTACTTTTCAATGTCCATTCACCAACAGGTTGAGTACCCCAGTGAACAACAGACATGAACTTCCAGTTAGGGAATCCACCGCCTCTCTTGTCCATTTTTCTAGGTATGGCCAAGTGTGAAACTGAGCCATCTGGTGCAATCAAATCCATCTCTGTGAATCCTCTCATCTTGGCATCTGCATCAACAGTTACAGTGATGTGTTCCAAATGTTTGAAATCAGCAACATCTTCTTCAGTAATATTGAACTTGCTTTCTACAAACTCATTCTGGTTGTTACTTGACTTATCAACATTAATTCTATCAAATTTCTTACTCACTTGTTCATTCACATTCGTCCAAGTCTGGGCTCTGTTCACAATTTCAAATGCGTCAATCTTACCAAAGCCGTACATGTGAGAATACTTCTTATTGAAATAATTAGCAGGTTGCTGCCACTTAGACTCATCTTCAGCATCATCCACAAGAATGCTGGTTTCTACAGTCAAATATTGCAGATCTCTCCATGTCAAATTTGGATTGGCTTCTAAGACCAATGCATAAACACCAGCAGCCAAAGGAGCTGCAGCTGAAGTACCACCATGCTTATCCGAGCATACATTGTTTATATCTGTTGAGTGGATGTACTCATTAGATCCAGATGAGTAAGTAACAGTCAATAATGCAGAGCAAGATTCGGAATAAGGTGAGTGAAGACCTTGCCAGTCAATGGCACCTACAGTAATAGAGTAAATACTATTCGTGTATCCATCGTAATTACAGTTATCACCCAAGTTGGCACCATTTCCAGAAGCAAACACATATATGTTTCCTTTATTGTTTCTTCCTTCTGTTATACCCTTAACCATAGCTTGAGACACTAAATCTGAAGGTCTTTCCATTTCTCTTCCGTTGTCTGTAGGACCCCATGAACATGAGTAAATATCATTCTCATTCATTTCATAAATTAAAGAAGCAGCTTCTTCCTCAGCTGTGACTTCTCCTGATAAGATTCTCAACCCTGCTACTTTTGCATTGTAAGCAACACCAAGTCCACAGTAATCATTGTTTTTGGCAGCTGCTATTTCACCAGCACATCTAGTGCCATGGTAATCATCGGCTAGTCTAGGTTTTGGAAGATCATTTTTATCATTGAAGTCATAAGACCCTTTGGCATTGAAATTATCTTTCAAGTCTTTGTTGTTGTAATCAAGACCGTCATCCACAATGGCAACAGTAACACCTTTACCTGTGATGTTCATATCCCAAACCTTCAATATGTTAAGATCATTTCCTTCATGAACGGAATTGTAAATATGCCATTGCCTTTTGAAAAGAGGATCATTGATCCCGTAATCATTCATAACTTTTTCTATTTTTGATTTCTGCTCCTCGCTATAACCTGCCCAATCAGAATCGGCATTCTCATTATCAGAAATGGTTAGGTCAATGGGTACTGGTGTTCTTTTAAACAATCTAGCTTCCGGATTTAGTGTATGTGCTGTTTTGTTTTCAAAAAACTCATGTGTTTCCGGCAACGACCTTTTGGTTAGATATTTTGGCATTGATATCACCTGGTGTGTGTTTTCAAAGCCATAAAGACTGTTTTCAAATCTGTATCCTTCATGGCCGTTATTATTCACAAAATCATTTATTTCGTTGTATGAGCTTTCTATCACGTAATAGCTATAATTATCATGGTCCTTAACGTTTCTGAACCCGTTCAGAAGCTTAAAGCTGTTGATTAAAACAGATATCCACAACAATGGAATCATTTATTGGGGAGAGGTTTTGGTCTATATCCTATCTCAATCTCTTACCAAACGATTTAAAAATAAACACATATGAATCGCCTCAATCATGATTTTGAAGTTTACCGTGGAAGAAAAAAATTGGAGGGAGGGAAAAAATTGCAAACTGGTTTCGGGCTTAAACCATAAGGTTTCCCATTGCTTTCCGAAAGAGGCAATAAACCAGACGAGTTTAATGAATAAAAGTTCAAGTTTAAATATATAAATAAGGAATTGATACATAATTTTCGCAGACCTATTTTTTGCAACAAGATGATTCTTTGCCAGCAACAATATCTTCGTAGCAAACTATTTGAGTGGTTTCAGCAGTAGCAATAGGTAAGTCCAAGGCAGGGTTTTTCCAGAAGAAACAGACTGGATGAATGGCAAACTCAATTTTATCCATGGACATGACTGGGAATTGTTCAGTGGATGGAGCGTGAGATAAACCTAATGTGATGTTACAAGACAACTCGGCATTTCTGATAGATTTGCCAATTTTGGCATCTTCTTCTAACCATTTGGCTAAACCAGTATCTTCTTTGGATTGGTTAGTCAATTCACCGGCAACATAGTTTCTGTCATCACCGGCATGGTAAGCCCAAAATTGCTTGGTGGCAAACTTGGCTCTCTTAATGTTCTGTGAGTTAGGACCGGCCATGATCAATTGATGAGCTGGAATTTCAACCTTGTAACCAACTGGAGTCATGGAAACAGGGTTGATGACATTTTCGTTGATGAATTTGTATGTTCTGTTAGTAAATGGAGATTGTTCAATGTGACCAGACTTTTCTAAGAAAGTTCTCTTGGACTTGAAACCAACTAACCAGTCTTTCTCGTTTTCCTCTAACGGAATGAAATCATCATAACAAACAGAGTTCAAGTCACCATCGAATCTTGGGTCCAATCTGAAGGAGAACAAATGTTGATGGTATTGAGCATTAACACCTGGAGCAACAACAGTGGAGTGATCAGTCTTGGTGTTTGGTTCAATGGCAGTGGTAGATAAGATACCAGTGGCTCTGACTTCGGTGGTAATAGCACCATTTTGATCTAGGATGAATTGAATGATGTATTCGTAGTTGGCAACAGTGGCAACAGTTTGTAAAATCAATTCTCTTCTTCTTAAAACCAACTTGTTGTTTTCAGTTCTGTAGTTCTTGTGTAAACATTGAACACCATTGTCAACTTCATGCATACAGACTTGGTTCTTAACAACAATTGGCTTACCTTCGATATCAGCCTTGCAACCGTCAAAGTACTTGATGTAACCTAAACAACAACCAGAACCCAATGGGAAAGTAACATTACCAAATCCAATTTCAGAAACATCAAAAGCCATCTTTGAAGCCAAAGCATTTTTGTACTTTTCACCTGGTTTGTTGGACATTGGCTTGGCAGAGTATGGAACAATCATGTCGTTTAAGCAGTACTTCCAGATCAATGGTCTACCCTTGAAGTAAATGTTGTTCAAGGAGAAACCTTCTCTGACATTGGTTTGGACGTAGAATTCCCATCCTTGCCATTCAACTTTGTTGTTGTTAGTAACATTAAAAGAAACACCTTCTGGTTGACTAATGCTCAAAGGCTTTAATGTTAATTCTGGAACATGGTCAATTCTAACATCTGGGTAATATTCAAACTTGTGAATATCTTCTGGAATTTGCCAGTCATCTAATCTATCTGGAGTAATAGGGATAGAATCGTTAGCATCCATAGGTAAGTAGACCATTTCAATAAACTCACAAGTGAAGTAATCAACAATGGCAGTAAATGGTAAAGGCAAAGTATAATGGTTAGATTCAGGATGGTCTAGCTTGATGAAGAAGTAGATTTGAGCTTTTGGTCTTAAATGGTCATCTGGCTCACCTCTGTTACCGTACATCCAAGATTCAGAAATAACGTTGTAACCTAATTCGCCTAAAGTAGGGTGATTAAACTTTTTGTTTTCTAATTTCAATCTTGCAATGTTTTCTTTGACTTCAGAAATGTTGAAAACTTTTTCATCCAACTTTTCAATGAACTCACCTTGCATTGGACCTAAACCTTCTTCTTCAGTGGTGATTTCAACAGTCTTGGTCTTTAAGTTAACGATGGACTTGAATAAAGGCATTTCGTTGTTCTTGTAGAAGTAAGCGTAAACCTTTGGGTCGATGACTGGTAAGCCTTCAGTTTCACCGGCTCTTAACATGTCAACCAACTTGGTGGCTTGCTTTCTTGGAGGGTTTAATCTGTCTATTTGAACAAATTGAACTAAATCATTAACATTCTTTGGATGTTTTTTAATTAATTCAGAAGCTAATTCAACATCAGCTGCGATTAATGGAGTGAAAATATCAGTGTATACCATTTGTATAGTGTTGTAACTTGGTAAGTATGGTTATTTTATTTAAAGTTTTTTGAACAACAATTGATAAAGAAGATGGCCAATATTAACAACTACTACCTTCCTTATATACAATTCCAAGAGAGGAAGAATTCTTACAAAAAAATAAAGGACATCGTTAAAATCACCAACTTTGGCTTTGATAATTTTAAAATTTTTCTTTGTAGCCGTAAAAAAAGATAAATTTTTCGTTGATGGAAACAAAAACTGCGATAAGTGTCGCTTAAATGTGAATTGAGTTTCCTAATTAGGCAACTCAAATTGCCGCTGGCGGAGATCAGCACATCTTGGAAACAGCCGCATCAACCATGTGTCCTTTGATAAGATTTCACAGCCTATGTCGCTTACTTATGCCTAAACAAACAACCCAAATGTGGTAAAAAGCATGCAGTGATTGATCAACCGATAAAGACGTTGGAAGATAAAGAGTTGAGTTTGAAAGAATTGATGCCTTAGGGTTTATCAAGGTTTTTTTTTAAAATTTTAAAATTATAAAGTTGATAAAGGATAATGGATCTTCCTGGTTTATATAAGGAGGTGATCCTATATAAACGATGAGATGATAAATTATTTTGACATCGCCTTATTTTTATTCAATCCCTTCTCTTTTTTTTTTTTTTTGTCTAAAACTGCTTCTTACCTCTTGACATTTCTTATAAAAGTTTGTTATCGATATTTGTCTTATCGTGGTCATGTGCCCGATACTTCGCCGTTTGTTCTTACACCGCTACCACGTCATTACTCATTGATGACTGACTTTCGCTTAGGCCCGATTGCTTGAGATTTTTTTTCCCACCACACATGAACTCTTCTCAAGTATTTGTCCTTTATAAAAACATCTCATTAGCTAATCTGCCATTAAAAACCAGCAATAACCACCAATGAGCTCTATACTAAGTAAAGAAACATTAAACGATTTTATCACTCCTAATCAGGTTTGTATCAATCCTATCAAAAACACATACGAAAAGGCTAACGATGACGTTATAGAGGTTGGAAAAGAAGACGATGTTCCTATTAAAGTCAACATCACTTTACAAGACTGTCTGGCATGTTCAGGCTGTGTCACCACCAGTGAAGAACTTATACTGGAACAGCACTCATACGAAAGCTTTTTCAAGAACTACAATGAAAATCTGGCAACTAATGACAAATTAAGCCTGGTTATTTCGATCTCACCTACTTGTAGAATATCTTTGTTAAATTATCTAAAATTTGATGATCTTAATGTCGTTGATGAATGGCTGCTACAAAGCTTTTCTAAAATATTTGACAAGAAGTGCAACAACAATCAATTATTTGTTACTTCTACACAAATTGGAAAAGAACTTTCGAACATAGAACTGAACAAGCATGTCATCCCTTTGAATACACAAGAAAAGTCCGAAATGGGACCTAAATTCACAGTTGTGTGTCCAGGTGTTGTGTTATACATTGAAAAGCAACACAATTCACTAACATCAAACTTTATAAAGATCAAACCGGAAATGTCAATGTTGGGTAATTACCTGAAGAAAAATGTTTACTCAAACGATGACAAAGAACTGTACCATCTTTCAATAATGCCCTGCTTTGATAAGAAATTAGAAAGCTCCAAAAACGGCGAAGAAGACTTAGATGTTGACTGTGTTTTAACTCCTAAAGAAATAGTCAACATGTTTATAGACAACGGCATTAGTTTGAAAGCTCCAGAAGCACCACTAAATTATCAGGGAAGAATGTCCCTAATGAATGTTTATAAAAACGAAGACTTAGCCAACCTGGCATGGATGATTGATGATGTAGAAATTGAAGCTGAAAACAGTAGCGGTGGATATGCCTACAGATACATCAAAGAGTACAAAGACTTCTTAGAAAAGGAAAATAACGAATTAACTCTTGAAATCCATACCGAACATGGTAAGAACAATGACATGAAGTTCTATAAACTTGTCAACCCATTGGAAGACTCCAAGACTCTAGCTAGCAGTTGTGAATTATACGGATTTAAAAATTTACAAAACTTGATTAGAAAGCTAGATAAGAGCAGCTCTGGGTTCATGAAGAAGAGAACTAATTTGTTGATGAACAACAGAAAGAAAAGAACTTTGGCTCCATCCAATGATGGACTTGAACCTAAAGACTGCGACTTCATTGAGCTGATGGCATGTCCTGGTGGATGTATGAATGGTGGTGGTTTGCTAGTTCCTGATGATGAAGCGTCATCCAACAGCAAGAGAAGAGCTGAGTCTTTGGTCAAGCTGAACGAAATTTACTTAAGGGAGTTTGGCAAGAAAAACGCGTCCAAGTCCGATTTAAACAAAGTTAACGGTATCGGAAAACAAACTTCCGATTACATAAAGAACACAATTGCATACCAGCCAGAACACATGAACATCGACTACAAAGTTGAAAGAAGAAAGGAGGAGGATTTACCAAAGGAGGCTGACTCTTCAACTGCCATCTTCGAAGCATGGTAGATTATCCTTAAATTATGTTCCTATTGAAAAAAAATAATTTAAAAACTATTAAACCCCCATTTTTTTTAAGGGGGTTTAGAAACAACGCATATAATCACATTAATAAAAACCTCTATTTATTTAACCATTTCAAATTACATTTCTGAACAATAAAGCATCCCACTAACGTAATAATTCGTAATTACGTAGCAGCTTACAAGCGTGCTTAAGAGTCCTGCCAGCCTAACCTGAAAATGCCCACGCAAAAAAAAAAAAAAAAAAGCAGCAACGCTTGGATCAGGGAAATTAGGTAAAGTGGTGGGAAAAACTTTTCAAATTTTTTTTAAAAAAAAGGTGTGGAACTTAGCTACCCTTTATAATCTTTTCCTCCTCTAAGATAATCCATTTAGTCACTTCTTGAGATACACTTGAGCTCAGCATAAACCAGAGATAAACTTAAAAATTACTATGCCAAACAGCCCACAAAGTAAAAAACAAAAGATGACTGAAAAATTCGATAAATACATCATCACCGTTTTTGGTGCTTCTGGTGATTTATCCAAGAAGAAAACCTTCCCTGCTATATTTGGTTTGTTCAAACAAGGTGAAATATCCAAAGATGAATGTAAAATCGTTGGTTATGCCAGATCTAAAATGAACGATGAGGAACTAAGAGATAGATTAAAACCATTCTTATTAAAACAAGTCTCCAAGGAATCTAATGGTGAACAAATCGTTGATGAATTCTTGTCAAATGTCACTTATGTTCAAGGTCCATATGACACCGATGAAGGATACAAAAAGCTAGGTGAAGCTTATAAGGAAATTGAAAAGTCTTTGAACAAGGGTTCTGCTGTAAATAAACTACACTACCTAGCCTTGCCACCAAGTGTTTTCGGTACTGTTTGTGAACAAATCAAGAATAACATATACGTCAACGAAGACGATGCCAAGACCAAGATTATTGTTGAAAAGCCATTTGGTCACGATTTAGAATCATCCAGACAACTACAAAAAGAATTAGCTCCTCTTTTCTCTGAAGACGAACTATACAGAATTGATCACTACTTGGGTAAAGAAATGGTTAAGAATTTGTTAATTTTGAGATTCGGTAATATCTTGTTCAACTCTGCTTGGAACAAAGAAAATATTCAAAACATTCAAATCACCTTCAAGGAACCATTTGGTACTGAGGGTAGAGGTGGTTACTTCAACGACATCGGTATCATCAGAGATGTCATGCAAAACCACTTACTTCAAGTCTTGACTTTATTAACCATGGAAAGACCTGTTTCATTTGATTCAGAAGCTGTTAGAGATGAAAAAGTCAAGGTCTTAAAAGCCATTGCTCCTATCGATCACAACGACATTATCATTGGTCAATACGGTAAGTCTGAAGATGGTTCAAAGCCATCATACTTGGAAGACGAAACTGTTCCTGAAGGTTCCAAGTGTATCACCTTTGCTGCCATGAACTTCCAAATCAGAAATGAAAGATGGGATGGTGTTCCTATTGTCATGAAGGCTGGTAAGGCCTTAGATGTTGGTAAAGTTGAAATCAGAATCCAATTCAAACCTGTTGCCAGTGGTATGTTTGATCAAATTCCAAACAACGAATTAGTCATCAGAATCCAACCTGATGAAGCCGTTTACTTGAAATGTAACATGAAGACTCCAGGTTTAAGCACCTCTTCCAAGATCACTGATTTAGATTTGACTTATGCTGAAAGATATCAAGACTTCTGGATCCCACAAGCATACGAAGCTTTGATCAGAGATGCATTGATCGGTGATCACTCCAACTTCGTCAGAGATGATGAATTGGATGTTTCTTGGGCTTTGTTCACTCCATTGTTGGATTACCTAGAAGGTAAAGACGCTCCTGATCCAATCATCTACCCATACGGCTCTAGAGGTCCTGTTGAATTGAACGAATACATGCACAAACACAATTACAAGTACATGCACGGTGATACTTACTCATGGCCAGTCACCAGACCTGATTCAGAATAAACATATCTAATGAATACACTAATCATCTATAAGATATAAACAAAAAATTGAGGTATTTTTTCTAAACAAATATTACATTTATATAGTTTCTACTAAATTATATTCTTGCTTTTTAGATAGTCGTTGATCGTTGCAAAGTCGGTGGTTAACTTGGCATCCAAAGTTTTCTTCAATAACTCCATCAAGTTGTCTGGCACACTCACCATTTGTTCATTGGATCTGATCAAGTCTTCGACGACTTGGATGGCAATTCCAGAATCAGCATGAGTGTTCTCCTCAGATGAGTACAAAATGTTTGGTGCAAAGACTGTTCCCAAGTTGTGTATGTCCATTTTAGATCCGCTGGAAAAAGTGGAGACATACTTCAAGAAGGAGAACAATACTTCACAACAATTTCTGTGATACTTTGGTAGCAAAGCATACACTAGCTTCATTCTGTCCAAATCATGCATTGATCCTGCCCACAAGTTGTACAATGTAGTTGTCAACAATGGTTCTGGCAATTCTCTGAAGAACTTCTTTAGCAAGGCTGCCAATTGGATGGCATTCTCACCAGAGAAGTCTGGAACATTGCCAGGGTTGGCATTGATCTCTTCAGTAAACTCTCTTAGTTTTCTGATGTTACCATTGATTCTGAATAAACCTTCCATGGATAGATCTAGTTGCTTCAAGGAAGCTATCAACTCATCTAGGACTAGTGGAATTCTGATTCTGTTGGAACCCAAAGACAAATCACTGTCAACACCGTGTGCTTCAGTTAGTTTGTTCAAGGAAACACCAAACACTTGAGTTGGTTGTTCATAAACTCCCTTAGCAGACTTGCTCAAATCAAAGTCTTTATTGTTACCAAGATCTGGGTTGAATGAACGTTGTTCAGGAGTTGGACTGCTTCCACTGACATTACCAGCATAGTTTTCACCACTGCTTGGTTCGTTGACACCATGCTTTTTACTGTGAGATTTCAATTTGCTCCAGAACTTGTTTGACAGAGTTGGGGATACTATAACTGGGTTGGAATTGCTCTTCAATAACTTCAAAATAGACTCAACATCTCCAACGTTCTTCTTCTCAGCATTTGATATCAAAATGGCTAAGGAAATCAATTGGATCTTGTAAAGATGATCAGATGACAAGTCAGAGTAGTAGATTTCATATGACTCCTCCTTGTCATTCTTTTCATACTTGTTGTAATGCTTAAATCCTGATGATGGGTTGGTGGTCTTAACATTCAAGTCAGGAGATCTGTCCTTTGACAAAGATTTGTTACTGCTAACTTCAAAGGCACTATTCATCTTCTTCAGTCTGGAAGGTATAATAGGAACTGATGAGGTGGCTTCAGCTTTCTTGGTATCCAAAACACTGCTGACACTCTTGGATGTTGGAGTGACTGGTCTCTTAGCAGCTACTGGCTCAACCTTGCCTACTCTTGATTGTTCCATTGCAACAATTCTTGAAATATCATCCAAAGTCAAGGTTTTGCTATTGTTAAATTGATGAATTGTCTCTTGAGAATGGTTATGTTCATTTGATGAGGCTGCATTTGTTGACTTAATATTCTCATCCAAATTCTTTTCAGAAGTCTTCTTGATCTTCATGCTGTTTCTTTTGGATCTGAAGTTCTTGATATCATTCAATGTCTTCATGTATGATTGTTCCTTCAACATGGAGCTGGTTCTAACTTCATTTGTGATATTTTGACCACGCATTTGAATGATCACCAAGGCTCTTGTTTTGACCAAGGCAATTTTCAACAAGTAAGTCAAGTTGTTCAATCTGCTGACTGGAACAAACCCAGATTCGGCATTTGGATCACAAGTGGAGCATAGTGGACATAAAACACTATTAGTTCTTGAGTTGTAGTTTGCATCCAGAATATCATATCTTTCAATAACCTTCTTACATTTATCACACTTTAAGCAGTTCACATGCCATCTCTTGTTTTTAAAGACTATACACTCTTGTTGAATATATTTGCCACATCCTTCACATGAGTCAGTAGAGTCAATGTTGACATCCTTGATCATAGAGAATGGATTGGTCTTGTATTGAGATGACTTGTTAACTTCTCTTAAAAACTTTTCTAAGGCATTGACAGAATGGGCGTTTTTGTTATATTCCAATACGTTGTAAACACCAAATTTGATTAATAACTTTAAGTAGTGAGACAATCCATTAATTATGGACATGGCACTCGAAAGAATGCTTGAATCATCTTCACCATTGCCCTCGGCCTTATCCTTGTTAATTTCATTAATATCATACTTTCTCAAAAGCTGTAGGTACATCATGACTCTTGAGGAAAAGCTTTTAGGGTATTTCTTGTATTTGGTGTGTATGGATTCTTGAGTTGACTGTTGAGTGCTCTCAACGTCTTCATTAGCTTCATTATCATTATTAGTCTCATCAATGTTTTCATTATTGTCCGTTTCAATTTCTTTTGGTGTGTCTCTGCTTTGACTAAAGCTGCCAGATACAGATTGTATGGAGTCTATGGCCTTAAACAAGCAATTGACTTTAAGAACTAGCAATGCAGCTGCATCTGTTCCTTTAGTTTTATCTTCGTGTGTTAAAAACTGCAGCATGTCAGATATACAGGTAGCAGATTCTTCTTCAAACTTGTACAGAATCGACCATGTCTTGTAGTTGTACTCTTGAGATATGTTGATAGAGCGAGTTAAATCATTCTTTTCTTTTTCTGAAATCTGAACATTATCGTCAATATTAGGAGTTTGTGAAAATTCAGGCAATGCCAATACACTTGGACGTAAATCTATGTGCCAGTATCTGTGGATACCGTAACATTCAGGATGCCATCTGTAAATCTTGCCAGATCTTTCAAATTCAAAGTGTTGGTCTGTTATTGGGTATTCACATCCTTTACATTTCTTGGAGTATGATTTTAAGTAATGGAACTTACAATATAAATTCCCTTCGAAGTTGAAACATTCTTGTAATGAACATGTTTCTTTACAAATTTTGCATGAAAAATGTTCTTCATCGTAAAGTCTTCCAAATGCGTTGTAGTATGTGCCTTTCAATAAATTTTTACAAACATCACATATCAGGTTGTTTCTCTTAAAGTAATCGTTTTGACAAAGAGGAACTTGTTTATCTGTATTATTTGAAGATTCATCATTGATTGTAAATGGGAAGTACTTTGGCTTACAAACATTGCCACAATCGTAGCATTTGAAGCAATTTTGATGGTAAATGTTGCCTAAAGCCTTCACAGCGTGTTCTTGGATGATATTGTTACAGTTGTTACATGTTTTTGGGGATGAGTCTGATTTTTCAAAGGAGGAAAGAGTAAGCGATGTGTTTGACAAGTCCTGGTTCTCGTTGGGAACAGAGACGTCAATCTCTGAATGGTCAGTAAGCATCTCAGGCATGGGATATAGAGGTATATTAGCAAAGAAATGGGGGTGGTTTGTTGTGTGGTTTACTTAGGCTTTTAACTAAAACAAGAAAAAAGAAAGAAAAATAGAGATCACAAAAATGTGTTACATGTTACCCCCCTGAGTTTCCCCCGTCCAGCCATCTCAAAAAGCCAAAAAAATTTTTTTCTCCCCCTTTGGCCTAAGCTGCTAGTACAGCATTTAGGCAGAAGTCCTTGATTTCTTATTCTCTGATCAAATCTAGATCTACACTAGAGTTGCTTTCTCCTAATGGCTATCATTTTATCTAATATATAACCACAACCACCAGCTCACAGCACTACAATAATACAGATCTGAACAAAATCCGGTTGGGAAAGTCTTGGGCCTTTCAACGTTTTGAGGTTCTCTATTTTTTTTTAACGCCTGCGTATCCGGTAGCAACACGTCTAGTCTGCAGTGCCCAGTTTATGCACAGCAAAAATATCCTACAGTCACATGACTTAACGTCTGAAAAAAAATTTAAAGGGTGAAAGATTTAATCAATTCAAAACTTGTATTTATCCTCAAAGTAAAGCTTGCTGTAATAGTTCATTTCATCGTCTTGAAGCTCTCCTTGCAAGCCTTGGAAGCTGTTGTTAATGGCTCCTGTTGCTCCAATCAACGGCTTCAAAAGGGTTATTCCTAAATTGTTGATAATCATTTTACTTGCATCTTTATTATTATTGGTCTTTTGAACGTCTTTACTTGTATTCGACACTGTCTTGTATGCATCATCCAAATTGGTTTCAAAAAAGTTGTATGCTAAGTTTAAGCCCTCTTTTAGATTCACAGGCTTTTCTCCAGTCTTGCTGCGCATGATAAACTCATCTTCTGAGATTTCATTGCTGGAATACTGGTCTATGCTATTTTTTCTTCCTTTTTGACCTATTATATTATCATCATTCGCATACGATATGTTTTTAACTTCTGTAAAATTATCCTTGATATGATTGTTGTAATCTAATAGCATTGATTCGGTACTTTCAAGCCATTTTTGGGTTTGTTGAGAGATATTAACCCCAAGTTTTAAAAACTCTTTGCCTGATATTTTACCTAAGTCTAATAAATTGTTTTGTAAACTTCTGGAAGTATCCATGGTTGATGATTGCACAAATGGTTGTTCAATCAAGTTTTTCAAAGCAGTAGAAATGTTAAATGCTGAGCGTAGCGGAAGCACACCACTCATCAATGCTACTCTTTGCGAGTTGATAACATCCATGATCCATCTTGACTGAATAATAGTATTTATATCGGTAAAATCATTTATACCATACATTACCAAATGCTTGAATTTCAAATCACAATTCTCAACAACTATTAGTGATTTTAGTGTTGTCAAAAACTTTGATCTTACTTTAGTGTCGTCATCTTGTGTTTCTTCAACTTCATGTGGTTTGTTCTTTTTAGACTTAAAGTCGACACTAATATTAATTCCCATTATTTCAAGTTTTTGGATAAAAGCATTTTCAGGATACTCATCAATAAGCTCAAATCTTTCATCTTTGAATGTAAAGAATCTCATCAAAAAGTCTGCAAATTCTTCATTAACATGCATCTTCACAGGTTCTAAGGCTACTTTCATTCTTAATTCAGTAGCTAGTAGGTCTTCATCTGGTTTCACAGTTTCCAATTCAAAATTTATAAAGTCTCGTTTGTCTTTCAAAAAGGAGTGATCAAGCTCAGGTGTTTTGTGAGAGGTCATAAACTTGTTGAAGTCCGACTGTTTCAGGTAGTCAAAGATTTCTAACTCTTGACAACATATCTTTAGTTTGGTCTGTATCGTCTTGTTAATATTTTCAAATGTGAGCTTTAAATTCTTGATTGATATCTCACCAGAGGCATCTTTGAACCTTTGTAAACTTATCTCAGGCAACTTATTAAACATTTGCGTTTCTAAGTATCCATTGACAGTTGGAGCTGATTGTTTATAATTTTTGGGAATGTAGATCGAATTGAACAAAACCTCATTGGTGTCAGAGTCAGAATCACTGTGCTGCTTTAATTTAGATGCTATTGTATTCTTTGTATAATTGAAATTAAAGCCATCATGCATTTTGAGGTTAACAGTTCTTATTCTTAGGTTTAGGTCAAATAGTGAATCTGCATCACTACTGAGTTCATACAACTGCTTGAAGTTGTTTGGATTATTTGGACTATTCTTTTGTGAGTTTTCAATCAAAGACTTGAGGAATCTCTTTTTTAACTTGAAAGCTCCTTCGTTTCTATCTTTGAAGTAAAATTCTGACTCAACTTGGTCAGCATTCTCGACTAAATTATCAGGAGTGAAGAAGTCACTATTCAGGGTCTCAGTCAAATCTATGCTTTCTTCAGTTTCAAATTTGTACTTCAACTCATCAGGGAAGGTCACTGTGTAAAACACATCAGTCATCGTTTGCATAAAACAGTTAAAAGAATCAGCACAGAAATCACCAGCCATAGCATCAATATCCATCATCAATGTCTTTTCTGCAAACCCTAGTTCAACACTATCAACTATTACAAAGTTGTTTAAGATGTTCAAATTCTTAAAGCTTTCAATCAAGCTAAAACTGAATGTTTTTATAACAGCTGAAAGCTTTGATTGTTGCCAGTTTCCTATGATTGAAGGTATCTTTACTATAACCCCTGAGTTAATTCTGTATGCTTTTGCAACCAGCTCAAGAGCTGTTATTTTAAAGTCTAGACCAAAAGACTTATCACCATTGTTCTTTCCATCTTTAAAAGCAATAGAGACAGCCTTGTTCTCACTCTTTGATTTCTTTGAGCTCAAATTTATATTCTTGTGAGATACTTTAAACTTTTCAATTTCAAAAGTATCAGAAGCAATAAAGGTTCCGCTGTTTGCTTTTGCCTTGATGTAATTTCCGTATTCTATGTTGGTTAGTTCAACCTTATATCCTTTTTGGTCCAGTTCTGGATTGGTAATCTTCAAGATTAACTCATCTATTTTGAATATGTATTTGTGGATGTTCTTCTTGATAAATATGTTGAAAGAGTCGAAGTTGATTGTTGTGTCTTCGTATTTGATTGAAAACTCAGACATCATTATTTCATCTGGAATTAGTTTACTTGGGTCGTTGTTTGACATAAAGTATATTGATAGTTCCTCCAGGTACATAAAAAATTCTTTCTCTTTAACAGAATCTGTTTTGCTGTCTAAAAAACTTGGTTTGTTGAATGACGATCTGGCACTGACAAACATCGAGTTTTCTATTGGATCAGTCATGTTCATTTCCTCATCCTTATCATACTTCTGGAGACCTACGCCAAATATGTCAATATATCTTTCATTTCCGCTAGACTTGGCTTCAAATGATTCAATGTCTACGACCAATTCTGAATCCAATAAAATGACCCTTGTATCTGTGAATTTGATTTGAAAATTTGACAAGATCATGTCCAGAATCTTGTTCTTAAAAGAATCAATTAAAGATCCTCCAAAACTTTCAGAGTCATCATCATTGTCTTCAGATTCAATTGCATCACTCTTGAGAACGTTGTCGCTATAAAGAGGTTCCTTTTTAAGATCCATGCTATCTTCAGAGTTTAAATCCCCAGTCAAACTATCTGTTGAAGTTTCAGTATCTGAAGTTCTAGTGTATGAACTAGTTCCATACTCTTTATAATTAAAGCTGTTTATATTACTCTTCAACAAATGAACTGACTTCATCAAATCCTCAGTTATCTGATTTACATCTAGAGATGATTGGTCTGAATCATGGACTATGAATTCCCCACCCTCGATGTTAATAGTTAATCCGTTACTACTAATTTCAAGGTCTATGTATTTTATGAATCCATCTAGTTCACTTGATGCCTTACTGTCAGAATCTATGTTTACTTCTTCGTTATCGCTGTCTAGTTTATGATTTATTCTAGCATCAGTCAAGATGATCTTACCATCTTTGCTTTTGAGCTTCTCCTTGTCCACCAGAAGTGGTGACTTGTCTATGCAATATAAAGCAAGCTTTTCGTATATACCAGCTTTGCTAAACCAAGACATTGCTTTGACTTGATAATTTTATTTTATTTTTTTGGTTGTTTGCAGCAGTTCTTATCTAAATAACCAAAGTGTGTGAGATGCTAAACCTTTGAGATACGGTTATCTGTAGGATCTTTAAGGATTTTTAAGGATTTTTTTTATCACACCAAAAAAAAAGGTTAGGCAAAATTATCACATGTGCCGGGTTATTTACACCAAGTCACGTGTAATTTGCAAATTTAACTAACAAAGATCAAGTTTACATATAAATCAATTGAATCAAAAGTACTAAGTTTATTATAATTCTAATCAAATAGCTAAAACAAGTTAATGTAAACAAACTTTGCTTTAAAATAATTTCAAAAATGTTTTCTTACTTAGGTTACATAATTATATAGCAAATGCATCTAAAACAAAACAGCAATACAACGCTTGATCATATCAGCAGCTGTAATGACAACGGTCTTGTACAAAGTCTTGACATCCAAAGTGGAGAAGATACCATCAGCGAAGCCGAATGGCAACATACCTGGAATGAAACCTTGAGCTAATTCAACAGCAAAACTTTCAGCTGGCATGGCGTATTGCTTGACATGACCCTTCTTCAAGTGATGGGTCATACCTGGGGTATAGATTTCTCTGACGAATTCGTTTTCATAAGCGGCCCATTGTTCACCCTTGATGATGGTGAAGTAATCGTCAGAAGTGTGGACACCAGTGTGACCTTCAGTACCGGTGGCAGTGCCGAAGATGATCAAGTATTCGTGTAAGGAAGCATGTAATATCAACATTTGACCCATGGCACCACCAGCATTGTTGAACATCCACTTGGAGTCGTCGTATAAGTTGATGTGGTCTTCAGAGTAGACCTTGGCCAACGAGTTTCTGATATCAACAAATAGCTCTCTGGTTTGTTGTTGTGTGGTGGTGTTTGGATGTCTGGCAATGACTTCATTACAAATGGAGTTGATGGTGACTGGATCGAAGATGTAAGTCTTGGCGCAAACCTTGAAAAGGGCGTAGAAAATAGCTACAACAGCAGCCAGGATAGAGTAGAACTTCATTAT